>JAANYP010003477.1:132500-223872 GCA_020465985.1 Centrapalus pauciflorus | reverse complement strand
TGTTAGCCTTGCCCGAGGGTACGGATGATTTCGCTGTGTATTGTGATGCATCAGGGACAGGGCTGGGTTGTGTGTTGATGCAGCGGGGCAAGGTGATTGCCTACGCTTCGAGACAGCTGAAGACATATGAGGAGAATCATACTGTCCATGATCTTGAGTTGGATGCCATAGTCTTTGCGCTAAAGATATGGCGACATTATCTATATGGGTCCCAGTTTGTGGTTTATACGGATCATAAGAGCCTTCAGTATCTTTTCAGTCAGAAGGAGTTGAACATGCGACAGAGACGCAGTCTAGAGCTTCTGAAAGATTATGACTGTGAGATACAGTATCATCCTGGGAAGGCGAACGTGGTTGCTGACGCCTTGAGTCGTAAGGCGTGTGTTCAGACGGTTACCTCCCGAGCTGTGAGACTCGAGATCACCTCTACCCTGATTGACAGTCTGAGGTTGGCACAGATAGAGGGTCTGCGGGAGCAGAATGTGAAGAGAGAGAGGCTGGTGGGGCAGACAGAGTCGTTGGTCAGGGATGACCGAGGGATATATACGCTGAGAGGCAGAGTTTGGGTTCCCAGAGTTGGGAACTTGCGACAGCTGATCCTTGACGAGTCGCATAAGTCGAGGTTGTCTATTCATCCTAGGAGCACCAAGATGTACCGAGATCTCCGAGAATTCTACTGGTGGCCGGGTATGAAAAGGGATGTGGGCCGTTACGTCGAGCAGTGTATGACGTGTTTGCGGGTCAAAAGTGAGCATCAGAAGCCGCACGGCCGCCTACAACCACTGGAGATTCCTGAGTGGAAGTGGTACCACATCACGATGGATTTCATCGTCAGACTTCCTCGTACTGTGCGTGGGAACGATATGATTTGGGTCATAGTAGACCGGTTGACTAAGAGTGCGCACTTTCTTACGGTTCGGGGTACAATCACGATGGACCAGCTAGCGCGGCTGTATATTAATGAGGTGGTGTCGCGACATGGGATTCCGAAGTCGATTTCTTCTGATCGCGATACTCGATTCACCTCGCGGTTCTGGCAGAGTTTCCAGAGAGAGCTGGGTACCCGGGTTCAGCTGAGCACAGCTTACAGGCCTCAGACAGATGGGCAGACCGAGCGCACCAACCAGACACTTGAGGACATGTTGAGAGCATGTGCCATAGACTTCAGAGGTAGCTGGGATGTGCATCTCCCGTTAGTAGAGTTTGCTTATAATAATAGCTACCATGCCTCGATTAAGATGGCACCGTTCGAAGCATTATATGGCCGTAAGTGTCTAACCCCCGTGTGTTGGGGTGAGGTCGGTGAGCGACCGATCAGTGGGCCCGAGCTACTTCAGGAGACGAGTGATAAAGTAGCTGTGATCCGGGAGCATATGCGAGTTGCACAGAGCCGTCAGAAGTGCTATGCTGACCGCCGTACTTCAGAGCTCGAATTCAGTGTTGGGGATCAGGTGTTATTGAAAGTGTCTCCATGGAAGGGTGTTATTCGTTTCAGGCACCGGGGCAAGTTGAGTCCGAGGTATATAGGGCCGTTTGAGATAATTGCCAGGGTCAGAGATCAGGCCTACCGGTTGAGATTGCCGCCAGAGTTAGCCGATGTTCATGATACATTCCATGTGAGCCATTTGAGAAAGTGTTTAGCCAAGGAGGATCAGTATGTGCCTTTATCAGAGATATCCGTGGATGATCAGTTGAGATATGCTGAGCAGCCAGAGATGATTACTGATCGCAAGGTGAAGAGGTTGCGCAATAAAGAGATATCATTGGTACTCGTTCAGTGGAGACACCATAAGGGTACCAGCGCAACTTGGGAGCCCGAATCTGAGATGCGGGGTCGCTATCCTTTTCTGTTCCAGAGTCAGAGTTAGATTCCGGGACGGAATCTTTGTAAGGGGGGAGGATTTGTAACACCCCGACTCCCGAGCAGGTACGTGTAATTATCCTATTGACTAATTATAATAGTGATTATTGCGTTGGTCAAATTGCGTCCCGTATAGTGGATTATACGTGTCGGGACGGGGGATTAAGTGGATTCGGGATATAATTTTAGTGGATAAATTATAATTATGGATTCACGAGATTAAATGGGATTTAATGATATAAATAGTGGATTTTTGATATTGGGGTCGGGTATCGGTGTCGAACCCGCGATATAACGGGATCCGTTTATGTAATATATGTGTGTGACGTGCGTTCTTATCTTCTTTTGTGTAATCTCAAGGGAAAGGTGTGTGTGTGTGAACCTATTTGCTGGAGCTTCAAATTGGATCCAAAAACAAGTGATCAAGGTGTTGAAAATCAGATTTGGCATCTTCTAGTGGTGTTCTTGAAGTTGCAAGGTAAGAAGCCCCTAAATTGAATTTGATTTTGTGTGTTTAGCATTGAGATATGTTGGGAATTGTTGTGGAATCGAGTTAGTAGTGTTCTAGCATTATTTATGTGTAAATTAGCTGCTGGAATCGGGTTAGGGGGATGAGTTCATCCCTGGACAGAACAGAAACAGAAACAGGGGCCTGCTGTTCGACGCGAGCGCGGCCGCGACGCGCTTAGCGCGGCCGCGATGTTCTTGGGGAGCGCGGGCCAGTGCGGCCGCGATCGGGCTTTTGCGGGTTTGGGTCGGTTTGGGCTTTGGGGGTCCGTTGGGTTGTTTTGTGAGTTCATTTGGGTATATTAACAGTTATGGGATAATCGAGATTAATCTGGGAGAAGTAATTTGTGTACAGGGATTCCCAGAGATTGTTACGGGCCGGGTTCGGATCAATCAGTTAGGGAGATTGTGCAGGGTGATCCAGGTGAGTACGCGAGACTTTTTCCAAAGACTAGTCGTTGTCTTTCGAGTCTTTTGTGTTAATATTTCATATGTGATTATATGAATTGTTTGGGCACTGCGAGTTGCCCCTCAGGTATGATCTTTCCTTCTTTATATGTGCTATATGCTTGAGATCCATTACTATATATTGCGATGAGTATCGTGGGAGCTGTGTAGCTCTGTTTGACCCTGTGAAGGGTTCCCATATATATATATGCGGCCGTTATTCCTGTTAGCTTCCACGGGCGTGGTTTGGCTCCAGGGGGGGGAGGGATCCCCAATTAAGATGAGTATCTCTTTCTGTATTGGATCTCTAGGGTCTCTGAGTAGAGACTCGTTGGCATGTGTTATGCCACGTAGTGTAGGGCTGCCATGTGACATGCGATGTGTGATTATGTGAATTGTGCAGTGTCTAACCCTTGTGTACTCACGAGCTGCGAAGCTTACGTATTCGAGTCTGATGTGTGTATCAGGGGGACCAAAGATAGGACCGCCAGCTCCTGAGCGACGATAGGAGCTTGACTTGCTGCGATCGGGAGATTGTGCTTTTGTTATCTGTACGTGATACTTTGCTAGAAACTTTGGGACAAATGATACTGGGTTGTATGTGAATATTTGGGTCCGGGTCGGGTTTTGTATGTCGGGTTGACTTCGGGATATTACGGTTAATGTTTGTGTAAAATGTTTTAATTAATCAGTGTTTGTGTAAACCTTGACATTGGGATATGGATTGTGATTGCGTTAATGCCACATGTGTATTGTAAATGACGTGGCTTTTAGTTGGGATTAGAGGGTGTTACATATATATATATATATATATATATATATATATATATATATATATATATATATATATATATATATATATATATATATATATATATAAAAGTTAATCTTCAATCAAAATTTTATAACAATTAAACAAAAAAACAAATTAACTAAATTATTGTTATATATTTTTTCATTTAAATACTTAAATCAATAATAATAATAATAATAATAATAATAATGGCAATAATAAAATAAAATTTATTACTTTAGTCATATTATAATAATAAGATAAAAAATACATATTAAATAAATAATTTTAGAATAAAAAATAACTAAAAAAATATAAAAAATAAAATAATTGTTTATGGACTAAAAGTGAAATAAAATTAAAAGGGCAAAATAGTCATTTTTAAATAATGATAGGTCAAAAGACCAAAAACATAACAAAATGACAACCATAGGTACTAAAATTGCAATTTTGATGCAAAAGAACGATAACCATAATTTCTATATAACCACAGGGACGAAAATTGTAATTTACCCTTAACAATTATTTTTATACTTAATTTAGTTAATTTACTCGTTTTTATGTATTCAATTTATTTAATAAAGAACTAGTTTATGAACACACGTATTACGTGAATAATTTTAATAAATAATTGGTTAAATGAAATGTGTGTAAACTTAAATTAAATAATTTAATATTAATACTTTTCAAAAAATAAAAAAAGTACTGTTATTTGTCATATATATTATTTATCTATCTTTTTAAATAGTAATGAACAATAGTTATTTTTTCAAACATTTTTTCAAGTTTTTATTCCTAAATTAATATATATATGTGTAACATCCCGGATTTGAGCCTGGTACGTGGATTTAAATTATTGGCTCTTTATTTTAATATTATTGCGTTGTTCCAATTGAATCCCGTTTCATGGATTAAATGTGTCGAGACCGAGTGATACGTGACTCCGAGTTAATAATTAGTGGATTATTATTATTGAAATCGTGGATTTAATTGGGTCCAAATGATATTAATAGTGAACAAATGGCATCGGGTTCGGAATTAGCAGGTTCGGGCTTTCTAAATAAGGAAAACGTATTTATGGAGATAAGATGGAGCGTTCTTATCCTTTCCTTTTTCCTCTTTCCAAATTCAGAAAGGTGTGTGTGTGTGAATTGTGTGTTCGTGAGCTGATCAACAAGAATCAACAAGTTGGTTACTGAAATTAATCACCTTCATCACCTCCTTAGTGATCTTGGAGTTCAAAAGAGGTAAGAGCTTAATTTTGTGGGTTTAATTCGTGTGTTTAAGTTGCTAGTGTTGTGGGATGATGATGGGTTGGTTTGGGGGTCGAATATGTATGAAATTGTGGGAATTTTTGGTCTGGAAATCGAGTTTTGGAGGTCAAGCCTCTGGATTCTGCCATAAACGTCGAACAGAGCAGTTGCTGTTGTAGCGTGAGCGCGGCCGCGGCGCGACTGCGTTGACCGAGCATGGTCACGATGCGGCGGCTGTTTGGCTGGGTTTTGGGCGTCGGTTGGCTGTTTGGGATTATGCTTTGAGTCTTGTACGGTCATATCAATTGTGTTCGGATTATGTGATATATCCATTGAGTCTGCATTAATATTTGGGATCCGTTATGTTACAGGTTCGAGCCGACCGCGTACCGATCCGCAATAAAGTTTTGGTTTGCCGTTGATTTTGGGTATTGGTTAGTACTCGAGTTCCTTTTTAAAAGAGCGCTCCGTTTTCTGAGTTATATTTGGTTGTGTATAATGTGATATGTGTATGAGATCGAGTTGTAGCGCGCAGGTATGATCTTCTCTACCCTATACGTGCTATATGTGTTTAAGTGCAGGTGTCCGCGATATGTGATTGCGCAGGCTGACTGTCCCTAACCAGTCATGAAGTTTGAGACTGTATATATACTGCAGTGTTTATCGCCAGGTCGCTCCTGTGCCTATTGTGAGCTAACCGTTGCTGTCTGCGGCCTGTTAGCCGGTGAACGGTGTCCCATTTTGAGCAGAGATATGTGTAGTGCATTGAGTTTGTGATATATGTGTTGAGCTTGTGTTGTGTATGTTATGTGTTCTTATCTGCAGAGTCTAACCCTCGCGTACTCACGAGCTTCCCAGCTTATGTTTTCGAGTCTTCCGTGTCTCAGGCAGTCATACTGTGGGATCACAGTCACAGCAGCAGCCGCCGAAGTAGTTCAGAGTTCGTGGGTGCATGTGGACTTTTGATATTAGACTTCAGCATTGCTACCTGTCCTTTGTATTTAATCGGCGTCGTGTTAGCTATTAGTAATCAGTGTTTAACTGTTAGCTCAGTGTGTATGTGTCTGCGTCAGCATGTGATATGTTGTATGACAATTTGCGAATTAAAGTTTTAATAAATAGTGTTTTCCTCTAATCCTATGACATGTGTACCATGAGATGTTTGTGTTATTGCCACTTATGATTATATATTGACGTGACATTTGTGTGAGAAATGTGGGTGTTACAGCTTGGTATCAGAGCTTGTGGTTTCAGTATTGAGTATCAGTGGATGCTTGAGCTTTGACTGTGTTCATATTCGTGGGATTCTTCCCTGAGACTGAGTTTAGCAGAATTAACTGACCTAGCTTATTGTATAACGCTGGGTGGTCGATCTGTTATCTTACCTTTGTGATATGTGTAGGTAGTATGGAAGATCATGGAGAGGGATCCGGGCCAGAGAGACCAGCTGGGGATGAGTATATACGTCGGTCAGAGATGTTAGAGGTTATGGCTGAGTTTTACCGTCAGCAGCAGAGACAGAGTGTGACTTCTCCGCCAGTTACTAGTGTTGAGACAGGGGCTGGTGCATCTTCTTCTTCTTCAGTGAGAGGTGGGTCCTCTAAGGACTTCATGACATGAGTCCCACCTCAATTCCGAGGCGGTGGCGAGCCGGGTGCGGCTATGGCATGGGAGAGAGAGATAGAGGTGGCTTTCCGAGTCGCCCATGTTGATCCACGCGATAGGTTCGGTTATGCGACCTATCTGCTGAGAGGAGGGGCTTCACAGTGGTGGAAGTCCATTGAGTCGTCGATGACTACAGCTGCGGCATATGCCATGTCGTGGGAGCAGTTTTGTGCTATCTTTGAGTTGCAGTACATCCCCCGTGATGAGCGCCGGGAGATGGAGCGTCGTTTTCTACATCTCCAGCAGGGCAACATGTCGGTTTAGTAGTATATGGATAGGTTTAATGAGTATGCTCAGTTTGCACCTCAGCACGTTAACACAGAGATCCGTAAGGCCGATGTCTTTATCGATGGGTTGAGATCTGACATCCGTGAGTTCGTAGGGCTTCACGACACCCCTACGTTTGCGAGAGCCTTGGAGTTGGCTCGAGTTCGAGAGAGAGATTGGGAGACAGAGGGGTCAGCCTCCTACACAGAGACAGAGGATGGGGACATCTGAGCAGTCCCCTGGTTATTGGCGAGAGCCCCAGGATTCTCAGAGGGAGAGCTAGCCTGAGCAGCAGCAGAGTCAGGGACAGGGTTCGGGGTCCCGTAGAGTCAGAGACAGGGGTAGAGACCGCAGGTCTAGGAGGTCTGGTCAGTATCAGGGGTCAGGGACGGCAGGACAGAGTCAGGGTCAGACTTCTCGTTTCAGTGCTCCTAGCCAGAGTCAGAGTAGCGTGGGGCGGGGTTCCCAGCCATTAGGGAGCAGGGAAGACAGTTCAGCTGGAGAGATTGACTGCCAGAGATGCCGCCGTCGTCATTCCGGTTCTTGTATGCTGGAGCAGCCCCGATGTTATCGTTGTGGACAGTACGGCCACACTTCATTTACCTGTACCTCGAGGGATTCCCTGTGCTTCCGTTGTGAGAGGCCATGTCACATTGCTAGAGATTGTCCGGATGCGCCGCCAGCTGTGCAGGTAGCGAGCACTAGCGGGGCCAGAGCAGAGCCCGCCTCATCGAGCCACCGCGAGTCAGCACCCAGAGGCCGGGGCAGAGTATTTCAGTCCACAACAGAGGAGGCCCGTGAGTCTACCGATGTAGTATCTGGTACGTACGTTCTGAATGGGCTTAGCGCTCATGTCTTGTTTGATTCTGGAGCGGACCCCTTGTAACATCCTCGAATTTAATTACTGTAATTCGGAGTTATTTAGGCGGATAATTTATAATTAAGTTGAATTTTGAGCAATTATTATGTATTTGGGTTATTTAAAAGTTTGATGCTATTTTAAGAAGTTACGAAGTTTGAGAATTAATAATTATTATTATGGAGTATTATGAATGATAAAAGTTAGTAATGATAAATTTAAGAATAAATCAGTATTTTATGGAACCGGTTAAGTTGAGAGGTGAAAAGTGCAAAAATGATGAAAGTTGAATAAAAACACTAAAAAGCTATTCATTTTCATTTTCACTCCCTCTCTCTACTTTCTCTCTCTAGAAAGCGCTCTCTACTTCTCTCTATATTATCTCACAAACCGACCGGCTGATTATCGAGATTTATACATCATCGAAAAGATCTCGAGGAGTACTACAACAATCTGCAGTTGGATTCTTGATTTCATATGGATTGAGGTAAGAATCGACCCTTTTAAGATTATGTGTTTCGGTTTTGAAGAACATAAATTCGAATCTGCCATTTTTATGTGATTTAGAGCTAGTTTTGCTTGAAATCTTGCAAGAATATGATAGTATATGTGTAATAGAATGGAACCTAGGCATCATACATGATATATCGGTGATTTTAGGCTTAGAAAGGCATGTTTTAAAGTTGTAAAGATGAACAAACTCGAAAATACCAAGAACACAGTCGAAATGCAAGAACAAACTCGATTTTTGTACTAAATTCGAGCATGTATTCGAGTTTAACACATGGAATTCGAGTTTATGTCCCTAAATTCGAATTTAGGACCCTAAATTCGAATATGGTTCGAATTTATCCTCATGAGTTCGAGTTTGGCCTCAAATTCGAAAGGAAATTCGAATTTAACCCCTTAAGTTCGAGTTTAATGCCTAAAATTGAAAACCCACTCTCTAAACTCGAATATTTTGAATGAAACACACAAACAACGCATAAAATAACAAAAGTTATTCAAAGGATAAGGTGTGAACATGAGATGGGTTCAAACTTAGTTGTGTTTCGAATTTGGACATGGGCCCGAAATGGGGGAAAATATTGCAAAACTTACAAAACTTGGTTTTATGGATTCAAACGGTTTTTGACTCGAAATATTGTTGCAACTGACTTAACAGGTCCCTTGTGGTGTTGTTTAACCCACAGTGGGGTACATTGAGGATCCGGTTGAAACTCCGAAGAGAAATAATATCGGTTAAAGTTTATTTACGCACCCACTGTGAGTACATTAGATTTCACATGTTTATATCTGTTTTATGTCAAGCTTTGCCTGCTGAGACCTGTTGCTTCATTTATTGTTTGGAATTCTACTAACTTGCGTAGATTTAGATGCACATTCATACTTGTTGCATGTCCTTTCGATTGTTGTGCATCTAGTGATGGACCGGTGGGTCGCATCGATTACTCTGATGTTACTGCGCTATATGACCTGGAGCTGATCCCTCCGAGGTTCTGGTAGGCAGTATGTCATCCCTGATCGTACGTTTGTCTCAGATGGTATGTTTAATGCCGAGCTTTGGGCTCGAAGGGGCTGCGGCTCTGGTCCGTACTTGGTGTACGAAGAAGGGTATACGATGTTTGTCATCGGTGTTACCCTTGGGGCCTCATAAAGATTTATAAAATGCGTAATCTTTGTATTCACTAAGCATTCGCTTACATCTCAGATGTTGTACTTTTACAGGAAAGGGAAAGTCTGCAGCTGGACCTTCTAGTTAGGTCGTTTTGTGAAGATTCGGAAGATTTGATACTACTTAATCGGTAATCATGTTTTGGGACAATGTTGTTATATATTCTGGATGATTGTAATAATTGTATTGGGTATGTAGACTTAGATTTGGTACCTTGTAGCACCGTAGGGTGTTTGACACTGTTGCACTACTTTATTTATGTATTTTAATGCTTCCGCACTTAAACTAGGTTATCAGATCATTATGTAATTGTGTTTGATGATTAAATCCTGGGTGTTATGTAAATGGTGGTTGTTGTGGCAAAGGGTGTCACACGAGATGGTATCAGAGCAGTAGTTTGAGATTCAAGTGTCCGTGAGGTCTTGGTCTCAAACATTAAGTGATGATATGTAGTGATTCTAAGTAATGATCTGAACTAAGATAGGTTACGATCTAGTAATCTTAGGAGATTGACTATCATACGGGACAATTGGGTGTTGTCTTTAAATTAATGACATGTTACTAAACAAGTTATATGTTTATTATTTCAGAACATGTCTGGAGGAGGAATGACACCGGAAGAAACAAGAGAAATGATGCTAGCCATGATGGCTGAGCAGAACAAGATGATTCAGGACCAGTTTCGGGCTCGAGATGAGGCCGAGGCTAAGAGAAAGGAGGATAAGAGAAAGAACAAAGAAAAGGAAGGGGGCAACAATGAGGAACAAGATGACAACACTGGGTCATCAAACAAACCCAAAGGTTGTCGGTTTAAGGATTTCAAGGGAAACGGGGCTGTGGAGTTTAATGGATTGGGAGACACTGTTGCCGCACTCGAATGGATAACGGCAACCGAACGGACATTCCGAATCAGCGACTGTGCTGAGAAGGACATGGTTCGGTATGCTACCGCTATGTTCACCAATGATGCGATCATGTGGTGGAACGCTATGGTGAATGCATTGACATTGGAGAAGGTTTCCGTAATGACTTGGGCTGAGTTCACAGACTTATTCACTCAGCAGTACTATCCGGTTGATGAGCGCCGAAGGTTGGAAGCAAAGTTTATGGCACTGATGCAGGGGACTAAGACTGTGTCCCAATATGCTGTGGAGTTTACGAGGCTGAGTCTGTTTGCGCCTCATCAAGTTGATACTGAAGAAAGGAAGGTGACCAGGTTCGAGGCTGGTCTAGATATTGAGATTAGGAGGGTCATGAGCAACGTCCGTTATCCTACATTTGTTGGCTTACTCGAGGCTGCCAGAAATGTAGAGCAGATTTTGATTATGTCGGGCTATTCGATTGGGTCTGCTGCTCCTTCCACCAACCCAACACAACCGTCGCCGTCGAAGCGCCAGCGTGAGGGAGGATATTCAGGTTCTTCCCGGTCTTCACAGTATTCGCCTCAACAATCATATCGCCGACAGTCTGGTTCTTCTGATCGTGGTCGTGCTCGTGCTTATTCCATCAACACTGAGCCGCAGTATTGCAATAAGTGTCATCTGGACCACTTTGGCAAATGCACTAACGGACGTGCTTGCTTTTTCTGTGGAGAGTTGGGCCATTTTCAGAATGAGTGCCCAAGGAAAGGAGATGCTTGCTATAAGTGTGGAGTGTGGGGACATTATAGTAGGAACTGTAGGAAGAATGCTCCAGCAGCCGCTGCTCCATCATCAACACGATCTTCTGGAGGTTCAAGTGGTGGTTCAGTTAACCGTCGGGGTCAGTCATAAAGGGCACCGGCTCGTGCTTTTCAGATAACGGCGGAGGAGGCCAGGGAAAACCCAGAGGTGGTTACGGGTACGTTCATAGTTAACTCTTTGCCTGCAAGAGTTTTATTTGATTCTGGTGCAAATCGTTCATTTGTATCTACTATGTTTGAACAACAACTTGCCATGCCACTGTCTAAGTTATCTGCCGTACTTGACATAGAAACTGCTAGCAACACTCTAGTCAAAGTAGATCACGTATACCGTAACTGCACGTTAGTGATTGGCTGCATGTTATTTTTATACGCTGTAAGTCGGGAGTGCCGCAAGCTGTGTTACTGTGTATGCATTGCTGGGAAGGCCGGATGCTACACAGACTACCTATTCGTGGACGCACTGCTGGGAAGGCCGGGTGCTACACATGTTAACTTTGTGCCGATACTTGTATCATTCATGTTATTCTTGTTTATTTGTGCTATTAAATCTGTTACTCGCTAGGTGACGGCTTACCCCGATTGTGGGGGCAATGTTTCAGGTTTAGATCATAAGGGGAAATCACCAGCTTCAGGGTCAAAGGTTTGAGGGCTCGTGGTATCAGATAGACTTCCGCACATTTTGTTATTATTGCTGAAATTGTAATTGGGATGGGTAGATCCCTAAAATTTCGATTTGGTTGTAATAACTAGATTATTTATTTTAGCGTACTCTGAATGTTATGGTTTAGTTTATTTATGTATTGAATTTGAGGTTTGAACTTAGATAACTTTTAGTATATTGAATTCGAGGTTTATGTTGCAGAGTTTTAGTAAAAGAGTCGCGTTATTAGAACGGGGCCTTTCAATATCAAAGCCAGGTTTGGTTTAAGTGAATTAAGTATCTCTTAGGTACTTAGTCTTAAACCGTAGGATGCATGACCACTATTAGCTTAAGTTATGATTTTACGAGTTCAACTCTACCCTGATGGCCTTAGGAAATTGGGTACGGTTAAGATAGGATTTAACTGTAACCTTCATAAAAATATATATAAATATATACCCTTATGAGCAAGACCATAAACAAATAATGCAAGAACATAAAACAAAATTGGTAAGTAAACTCATAAGTTTAATTTCCATGCTATGGATGAAGACGAGAGCCACGATATTCAACACTATGGAGCCTGTGAAGACTCTGGATTAGCTAGAATGTTCAGAGAAGACATGTCATCTGAGCTGCTGTTTGGAGAGTTATATGGTGGAGTATATTGCAAAGCTTCTAGTGGATATATCAAATGCGTATTAAATAATCAAATAATCAAATAATTAAACTGAGATAATAACATAGGAGTATTTACCAATAATGTAAACAAATGGCACCCTCTATCATGGATTCAGTAAGTTATGATTTCAACCTTAATTAAGAGAATGTAAGAACTTTTGGTTGTTGCACATATATACACGATATCAGTCTTATTCAAATAAGTGATTCGATCTCTATAGCATCTCGATCATTCCACTTCTATTGTAATCATATTACTTATTCGTTGCTTTGTCTGATTCATCATCATGGGCCCATAACCTGCAGATAGTCAAGAATGTGTTTTCGTGTCAGTGATTGTTCACGCACTTGGTGCAAGTCTGTTTGGTCTGTGTGGTCTTACTAGAGTCTTTCCAGTTGCGCACTACAGACGAGAGTCTGTATTCACTTTTTGTGTGATCACACCCTTGGTTGATGGTATCGTTTCTTCTTGATATCTGTATGTTGTGCAGTTAAAGAATCTGACAAACTCAAAGTAATACTCAACCTGTAATGGATTTAAAGGAGTGTAAAATGAATCAAGACGAGAAAGTGGGGCATAATAGGTTAGGGATGAAAAAGGTATATAAGAACACCAGAATTAATACGATGTAACCTAACATGATGTACACAAGTTAACGAGCTGTACTAGTGAGTCCAATGGTAGTCGATGATGATGATGGAGTTGTGTTCATGCATGTGTGTGTGTGTGTGTGTCTATATATATATATATATATATATATAGACACACACATTATATTCATATATACCAATAATAACTTCTTTTATACCTTCTAAAAAATCAAGAATATCATGATGATTTAAATCCTATTTTCTCGATTTATTAATTAAATTAAACGACCAAAATTTAATTGATTACCTCAAAATTAGCGGGTGTTACATTAAATATTCTCATTACTTAATTAAATTACAATATAAATAATGTAATTTAATTACATTATTAAGTCAAATATTGAAATTATAAATTCGGTTAAAAGCTAGGTTGTTACATAGCAGGAGAAAAGGAATGTTGCTGGACTGATTAATACATCCGAGATTCACTTATTGAGTGAATCTCAGTTCTTTTTTTCATGTATACAGCACACACACTACTGCACTTTTATTCTTTCTGTGTTCAGCAGCCAATTCATCAAAATTGATGTTGTTAGACACTTGTATTTGATTTTTAAACACACACACGCATGTACATATGGCTTGGCCGAAGGCCAAAGGCCTTCCTGACCCTTCTTCCTTTCGGTAAAAACAAAAACAAATAAATTCATGGCAGCAACAAATTTAAATTTCTGATTTTTGAATTCAATGTTGGAATTATGTTTCAAAATGCTAGGATAATCAATTAAACATATAACTAATACATGCATGGGTTTTAATTCAAGCTTTCAACACTAAATTTTGATGAATATTTGAAGCTGAATTGTGTTCTTAAAACCCATAGAAGTCGTGGGCTTCATTTGAACCAAAGAAGATGTTTAAACATAAAAATTACCTTTAATTGTTGTAGATTGTTGCTTTGATGCTTGATTATTGTTTGATTCTTGGATTTTATTTGCAAGATTGATGATGTTCTTGTTGAACTTGGAGATGAAATCGTGATATAGAAAGAGAGAGCAGTGAACTTATATTTTGGATAAAATGAGCAGGTGACCCTTAGTTTGGGTATTTATATTTATAAAAGTTTAATCTTTTCCATTTTAACCACTAAAGTTTCATTTATCACTTCCATTTACATTGGTGCTCTATAACAATTATTAACATGCATTAATCTTAATTATATAATTTTCATTACTTAATTGCATTATTTAGCAATTAATTTCATTAAACTCTCAAATTACAACATCAAAGGGAAATTGCAATATCATGGTCGCTAGCATTAGACAGGCAATATGGACTGCATCCTCAGAGTGCTTCTTGTGGAGATTTCTCTCCTCAATTGTAGCAATCTCTGCAGGAGCAGGTCCTACTGCCTTTCCAGAACATACGACTTTCGCTCCATTCTCAGAACACTAGTCGGGTTTTATTTCCAGTCCAGGAAGTTGTTTCTTTTGAGTTTTCCATATCCCGAATGGACCTCAAAGTAGCAACATGTGCTTTTGGGAAGGATTTGCAAGTGGAGGAAGAATATTGACGTTATCATTGTTGTTGTTACTGTTATTTTCATTGTTATTATTTAAACCGCTTCTACCTCTGCCTCTTTCAACCATCTAAAACATTTTTCAAAAATTAGTATTTGATTAACCATTAATAAATACGATCTTAATATGTATTTACTTGAATGATGCTATAAATCTCCATTAAAGTGGTTCTTTATTTATAATTGAACAAAAGCAAGGAAATTGTTAGGCACAAAAAGGCCTTAGTCAAACCTGCTCTACATCTTAGGGGGACAAAAACTGTCTACGCTGCTCTATTCTGTTGAGCAGCTTGGACAGTTTACAAGTGTTCTGTTCTTTGTGAACAGAACCTGTTCTTTGTGAACAGGCTAAACACTTTATGGAATGTGTTTCCAAGTCCTCATGTATTGTTTTTTGCAGATCAATTTACAAGTCGAAGACAAAGTGGAAAACAGAAACTGCACTGCCTACCTACGCTGTTCTGTTACATGAAGACAAACGGATATCTAAAAAGGGTGACAGACCTTTTCTTATATCAAATGGCCTTAGAAAAAGAAAAAAGATGCAAAGTTGACATTTCCCTTTTGGTTAAAGCCTTATGCAACAGTGACAAAAAGAAAAAGACAAAGATTCTGCCATATGAAGACAAATCTGCTTTATCAGAATATGCAGAAAAGGTGTCTTGTCTTTTTGGAAAGACTTTCCACTATCTCATTTGTCCAATGAAGAAGCTTCACTGAGATTCTCAGTGAGAGTATAAAAGGAAGCTTCTAAGGATGGTGAGATATCCAAGAGTGTGAAATTAGATTGTGCATTTAAGTGTGTTTTTCATGCATGCAAGTCTGCTTGAATATAACAGTATGTGTGTCTAAGTTGTTCTTATTCAAGCTGTCCATCTGACTCTTGTAAAATCAGTGAGTGCATCTAAGTGAGTGTAGTCATTGTATCTAGTCTGTATGTGTCTTAGATTAGTTGAACAACTGTTGTATCTTTCATCTCAGCTTGAACCTTTCCGCAGTCAAGCTTGTTTGTAATTAACACTTGTTGATAATATACACAAACATTGAGAAAAGAGTGTTGAGTTTTTAAATAGCTGTATTCACCCCCCCCCCCCCCTCTACAGCTTAGAACAATACACTAGGGAAACCTTTCGGGACCTACAACTGGTATCAGAGTAGATAGAGTGTGTGCCAACTCTAGATCTCTAATTTCCCATGGACAACAGTGCTACAAGTTCCTCCTCTTACTGTGAAAATGGGTCAATGGCCAAACCCGCCAAGTTCAATCATCAAAACTTCTCAGGTTGGAAGTTCAAAATGATGCTCTATATAGATAATCTGGATGTACAACTACCAGAGATAGTGATGGAAGGTCCCTATGTGCCAACTTCTGTTACTACTATCACTCCTGTTGTTGAAGGAGCTGCCCCTGAAATCAGAACCTTTGAGAAGGCCAAAGCTCAATGGTCTGATGAAGACAAAAGACTGGTTGCTCTGGATGCAAAAGCCAGGAATAACCTGGTCATCTCTCTGCCTGATGATGTGTTCAAACAGGTTGAGAAGATGAAGACTGCAAAGGAGATGTGGGATCCTTTGTGTATCGTCTATGATGGTCCCACAATCACACTGGATAACAGGATTAACAATCCTGTTAGACAGTATGAACTCTTCTTTGCAAAACCAAAGGAGTCACTCATAGAAACCTACACCAGGTTTACTGCTCTTGTTAATGATCTCAAAGCTATTAGGATCACAAAGGACAGCCTGACTTTGGTGAACAAGTTCTTGGACATCCTGCCTGAAGAGTGAATTATTTTTCTACCATCTTAAGAATTCAGGTACCATCAAAAGTATGGATCTTGTAAACTTATATGGATCTTTGCTGAATGATGAGCAGACAAGGCAACAGAAAAGAAATGCCCTGGAGATGTCTAAGAGAGGTGCTACCTTAGTGGCCAACGTGAGACAACCTGTTGGGCAGGTATGTGACGTGTTCACACAACCTGATCAACAGGCTGATGATGAAAGGGAAGAAATGTCTGATGAGGAAGACAGTGCAGATCTTGCTGAACTTGATGATGAGCAAATGATTGCAATGCTTGTCAAAAGGTTCAACAAGAAAAGGTTTGGAAGAAAGATGCTGCAGGGGAACTCAAATGTTGTCAAAAAGAAGGCATTTGATAAATCTAAGGCTGAGTGCTTCAAATGTGGCAAGACTGGCCATATAGCTGCTGACTGTGTGTCAAAAGCTGTTGGAAAGTCATCCAAACCACACAAGACTAACAGGGACGATGGCTACAGGGTTAAGTACCTTATGGCCATGGCTGAGCTGAAAAAGTTGGAAAACTCAGTGGCTTCCAACAAGCAAAAGGGATTCATGGCTGAGACATGTGACTGGGAGGAGTCTGATTCATCCTCAGATGAAGAAGATAATAATTGTCTGATGGCCAACACTGACGTCCCATCAACCAGTAACTTCAAACAGGACTTGGCTGAAGCTGAAGCCTTCAGCAGCTTAGAGAACTGGAACCCCACAATGATGTACATGGTACAAAACTTTATGGCTTACAGTTCTAAAGAAAAAGTAAAAATGTTTGAATATATGCTTGTTGATTTAAAACCTGCTGTTGAGAAGCACAATGTTTTACTGTCTGAAATCTCTAAACTTAAAAATGATCCTAACACAAAATCCAGTAAACTGGACAGTTTCCATAAGTTGGAAACTGAGCTTGATGAATTAAAACACATCAACTCCATTTTACTGGAAGAAAAGAGAGAGACAGATGTAAAACATACAAAGCTTCAAAAGATAGTTGACTCTTGGTACCAATCTGCACAAAAAGTCAGCCATTGCATCAGTCAGATTATCCCTGCACAAATCCAAGCCTCTCTTGGAGGGGATCTTGACAAAGCAGCTTCTATTGTTGAGATTAAGAATCTGAAAGATGACTTATCCACTCTTGGTGAGCTTCCCAGCACTTTCATCCAGAAAGTAAATGGAAAGCTAGTCTCAACAAACAGTTTTGTCAGGCCTCAAAATACTGACAGCTTGTGTGAAAAAGCCCCAAAAGTTGATGATGGAATGTGTTCTCCATCAAATCAGCCTGCTAAGTGCTCTGCTGATTCACACAAGCAAAAGAAAGGAAAACATGCTCAAACTGCAGCCGTGGACACTAAACCTGTTGACAAAACAGGCTCTGGGTCCAAAGTTGATGGTAAAAGACATGTTAATCCTTTTGATGCTAAACATTTTGAAAATAAGTTTTCAAAAGGTAAGCGGCCTGCATTCAACAGGGGTAAGTCTCATGTTGAAAGCAAATCTGCTGTGGTTTCAAATAAGTTTTCAAATCATAGTGGAAAACTGGTTATAAATGAAAATAAGTCTTTCAAAACCAGAAGCAGTGATTATGTTGATAGGCAGCATCAATCACATCTCAGTAAGGGCAAAGGCAAAGCCATTGCTCAACCTGAGAAATCAGGGAATAAGTTTCCCAAACCTGTGGAAGGTCAAAAACCAATCAAGTTTCCTGTATTTGACATCTGTCCTCCCAAAAGGAGGAAAGAAGAAACATGCAAAGCTGTTGCTATTGTGCCTTCCACCCAAGCTGTTGATTCATCGAAAAATAGTAATAAGTTTGCTAAAACTGCTGATAAAATCAACAAAAATAATTCAGAATGTGTTTCTGGAAGTTTTTCTTCCAAAAAGGCTAAAAAGAGAAAATGCTATAAATGTAGGAAGAAGACACACATGGCCAAAGACTGTCCTGAAACTGAGGACATAAGGCCTGTTGACTCTGCTAGTTCCATCATTGCTAAAACAAGCAGTGTTGGAAGTAACTTAGTCAATGAGAGTGGTATCCAAACTGATACCATTCAAATAGGAAATATTAGCGTGGATATCACTAGCCCATCAACAAATGTTGATGAAGTAGGAGAACTCATCACTATGATGAGTTCCCCTAAAAGTAACTAATGTTTTCCTATGACACTCTGCAAGACAAACAACCATCCCAGGTTTGGTACTTGGACAGTGGCTGCTCAGGACACATGACAGGTTGCAAGGACCTGCTGAGTGATCTCAGGCCTGAAAATGGGCCAAAAGTCACATTTGGTGACAATGTACAGGGATCTACTGAAGGATATGGAACTCTTAAAGCTGGTGCTGCAGTGTTCAAAAGGGTAGCCTATGTGGTTGGGCAAAAACATAATCTTGTTAGCATAAGTCAATTGTGTGATGCTGGCTACAAGGTTAACTTTGATGAGCACCTGGGTTACATATTGGATCCCCAAGGCAAAGTTGTGTTGTGTGCTCAACGAAAGAAAGGTGTATATGTTGTGGACATGAAATCTGCTAATCCCACAACTGAAACCTGCTTTCTCACAAGAACCAATGCAGACCTGAACTGGTTATGGCACAAAAGGCTGTCACACCTGAACTTCAAGAATATCAACAAACTCTGTAAGAAAGAGTTGGTAACATGTTTGCCTTCTATGACCTTTGTTAAGGATAAACTCTTCACAGCTTGTGAGAAAGGCAAGCAGAGAAAATCATCTTTAAATCCAAGCATAATTTTTCTATTGATACTCCTCTCTTCTTAATCCACATGGACTTGTTTGGACCAGTCAGTGTCCCAAGTCTAGGAGGAAGAAGATACACTCTAGTAATGGTTGATGAATTCTCCAGGTTTACATGGGTGATCTTTCTGAAGTGCAAAGGAGAGGCTGCTAGAGAAACCATTGGATTTATCAAGAAGATGGAAATACTGAAATTTGCTCAAGTGAAGCAGCTTAGAAGTGATCATGGTACTGAGTATACAACAACAAGAGAAAGGTGATAGATGAATCTATCAATGTCACCTTTGAAGAGTCCAGGAGTGCCTCCATCAAAGCTGTTCCTGAATCAGTTTCAGGAGAATTCAGCTTTGATGATCTCATGCAATCTAACAGTGAAGAGAAGGACTGTAAAGCTTCCACTACATCCATAGTGGAACCTGCTAATCATGAAGGGCATAATGATGATTATGTTGATACACCCTGTGTGAATAAGTGTACTGACTTAATTACAACTTCATGTCCTGAACCAATCAATGCTGATTTTCCTGGATCCTCTGCTGATATGTTCAACAATGGAGAGTCATTCTCAACAAGTGAACAGGCTCAAGATATCAGTGTGTCTGAAAATCTTGAGAGCTGTTCAACAGGACCTGTTGAAGATGCAAACAACTCAGGAGAATCCTCATTGAAGAATGATCCTAAGTGGATCAGGTGTCACCCAAATGATCAAATAATTGGTGACATCAACAAAGGGGTGCAAACAAGATGGGACAGCTTAAGGAACTTTTGTATGTTCTCTAGCTTTGTGTCCCTAATGGAGCCAAAGAAAGTAGATGAAGCACTTAAAGATGCCAATTGGATCACTGCCATGCAAGAGGAACTCAATCAGTTTGAGAGAAACAAGGTATGGAAGCTGGTCCCTACTCCTAAAGGTAAAACTATAATTGGCACCAAATTGGTTTACAGGAACAAGATGGATGAGCAAATTCATGTCATTAGAAATAAGGCAAGACTAGTTTCTCAGGGCTACAGACAGAAGCAAGGCATTGACTACGATGAAACATTTGCTCCTGTGGCCAGGCTAGAGGCAATTCGTCTGTTTCTAGCCTACGCTGCTCATAAGAGCATGAAGGTATTTCAAATGGATGTGAAGAGTCCGTTTTTGAATGGGAAGCTGCAAGAAGAAGTTTATGTCAAGCAGCCTCCAGGTTTTGAAAATGAACATCATCCAGGTTTTGTCTATAAGTTGGACAAAGCCCTCTATGGTCTAAAACAAGCCCCTAGAGCCTGGTATGACACTCTTACTGATTTTATTATGAGCAATGGTTATTCCAAAGGTAAAGTGGATACCACACTGTTCATAAAGAAGGTGAAGTCTGATATTATGCTTGTTAAAATATATGTGGATGACATAATATTTGGTTCTACTAATGAGAAATTATGCAAGAATTTTTCATTACTTATGAAATCAAAATATGAAATGAGTATGATGGGAGAACTTACTTTCTTTTTAGGATTACAGGTTAAACAAACCTCAAATGGAATTTTCATAAATCAAAAAAAAAGTATACTTTAGATCTATTGAAAAAGTTTAAATTTGATCAAAGTTCTCCAATTAAAACCCCAATGGCAACCAATGTAAAGTTGGATGCAGATGCCAGTGGCAAAGCTGTTTCAGTAACAGCTTACAGAGGCATGATTGGGATCTTGTTGTATTTAACTGCTAGTAGACCTGATATTATGTTTGCTACCTGTCTATGTGCTAGGTTCCAAGCTGATCCAAAATACTCACATCTAGTTTCTGTGAAAAGAATCTTCAGATACCTTAAGGGTACACCAGGTTTGGGTCTTTGGTATCCCAAAGACCAAAGCCTTGAGCTAACAGGTTATTCAGATTCTGATTTTGCAGGCTGCAGGCTAGATAGGAAAAGCACAACAGGTGGATGTCAACTCCTTGGTGGTAAGTTGATAAGTTGGTGTAGCAAGAAGCAGAACTCAGTTTCCACTTCTACTGTTGAAGCTGAATACATTGCTACTGGAAGCTGCTGTGGGCAGATTCTATGGATGCAGCATCAGCTTGAAGACTATGGACTTGTATACAGGAAAACTCCTATTCTGTGTGATAATACAAGTGCCATAGCTATCTCCAACAATCCAGTATTTCATTCCAGAACAAAGCATATTGAGGTCAGACATCACTTCATCAGGGATCACATTCAGAAAGGTAATGTGGAGGTAAGTTTTATTTCCACAGATGAACAGCTTGCAGACATTTTCACCAAAACCTCTTGATGAAAACAGATTTAATTATATGGTAAGCAAGCTTGGCATGTTAAACAAAAGTGATTAAGTGTCCAAAGTGTTCTAAGTCATTATATGTCTCACACTGCTCAAGTTTCGCAGAACAGCTTAGACAGAACAGGCTATGCATGTTCTATACTTAGCCATTTTCTGCAAAACTTGAACAGCTTGAGCATATAACAGGTTTGACAATAACAGCTTATACGTCAAGCCTGATCTGATGATCAAACCTCCACCCTGCTCACTCTCTCAATCTGTCATACAAGACGTTGTCTTGTAACCTGATCAACTATTGAACACAACCTGTTCCTACATAGCTGAACAGGTTGAAGGAACAGCCTGAAGAGTGAACAGCTTGTGATGACCCTGCTTATCACAGGTTTGACCAACAGCTTAGACCATCAGTTTTAATTACCTTTCTTCACAATTAAGTTACTTAATTTTTGTTTTTATTTAACTTAATTACTGCGGATAATGTGTGTTTACGTGTGTTAGTGAATAAAAAGGGCTCAAGTGGTCTGAAAACCGTTCTGACATGGACAACAGTTCCGTTTTCCGTTAACGAACATTTCAATCAACCGCCTAAACGTTTCTCTCTCATACCCACTCACATTCAAATCCTATAAATACCCCCTACTGTTTCATCTTCGTCTTCCTCACTACTTCCATAATTTTCTAAGAACCCTAAACCTCGACTGAGTGTCCTGTGCTTCTACTACTTTCACTACTTCTCAAATGGCTCACCATAACAACTCCTTTCTACCAGTATTTGTTGGTGCTGATGTTCAAAAACATTCATCTGTCACCACAATGCTAACCCTGAAACCTACCAACTACCTTGCAAACCTAACCATTCCCAAAAATTATGTGGGAAAAGGCTACGAAGAAATGGTGGAGTTTCTGAAAGTTCACCCCCTGAACTATGCCATGACTGCCACTCCTGGTGTCCTGTATCAGGAAATAGTGTATTCTGGTACACCTGTGCCTACAACCCAGATACCAAAGTCATCAAGGGAACGATTCTCAATGGGACTCAGACCATTGAGATCACTACTAGTCTAATCAGAGAAGTTCTTCATCTTCCAGTTGATGAACCCTATGATCAGCCACAGGCTGAAAATGACCAGATGGGCAATCTGCTACGCTTCTGTGGTGTAGCAGAACCCAAAGTTGGGGCCACACTGTTTAGGAAGGATTTGTCTCCAACCTACAGTTTCTTATTTGCATATGTGGTGATGTGCTTCAGCAGTAAGGTTGGTTCCTTTGACCAACTAAGCCGTGATGAGATTCCTATAGTCCTACAGCTTGTGGATGGGACTACAATCAACATGGCCAGATGGATTTTCATGAATTTGAGGAATCTGGTCCAGCAGGAGACACGTCCAGCTGCTGTTCGTTATCCTAGATTTTTTAGTCTCATTTTCAAGCATGTATGTGGTGAGCATTTGTATAACTCTCAGCCTTTACTTCGTACTGTTGCATTGCCTGTCATAGGAAATAGAGTTTTCTACACTCCGGTTCCCCCAAATGAGCCTCCTCTGTCTACTCTAATGAGGAGGTTGCTTGGATCGGTGGAAGGACCCTCTGCTGTGAGGGTGGATCCAGAAGCTGCTCCCAAAGGAAAATCCAAATCCAGGGTCAAGTTTGTTAAGAGGACCCTGGAAACGACTGAAGTTGGGCCTGTCCACAAGAAGGCCAAAACAGCCAAGTCTAAGTCTGCACCCTCAGCCTCTGTGGCTGAGGGGGAGCAGGCTTCTCACCCTGATTCATTTGTTGAACCTGAAGCCTCTGTGGCTGGTGCCTCTGTGGCACCTGAGACTATGGAACAGGTCAACCCACCTGTTTCTGACCCAGTCTCCGAACCAGTCCAATCAGAACCTCTCATCACTTCCCCACAATCACCCACCTCGTCTCTCAGATCATGCCAACGAAAATCCCTTGCCAAAAAGAAACCAACAGCCACAACAGCCCAGACCAGCCCCTCTGTTCCCTCTCAACAGGGTTCAGATGAAAAAGAAGCACACCCTGCTGCCTCTCCTATTTTGGGAGAAGGTCCAGCACATTTGGAGTCTGCTTCACTCCAAAAAGAGTCCACCCCAAGTCAGCCTAGACCCTCTGGTTCCTCCCAACAGGAGCCAGCTGTACATATGGAGACAGCCACATCAACTATTCCAGCCTCCCAACAGGCTGAGAGTATTGAAAGACAGGAGTTCTCTCCACTCCATACTGAGTCCACACAGTCCCCACTTCATACTTCTTCACACCCTGAGTCTGCACGAGGTACCCACACTGCTGGATTAGACCATCCAGTAGCTCAGCCTCTAATCTCTATTCCTCATGATACAGCTGTTGTGCACCCAACAGCTACTGAAGGACCAACCACCCAAGCTGATGAACCTCAGGGCACAGAACATCCCATTGGTGAGGCTGCTCCTCATATGCAAATTCCATCAGCAGGTTTCACCACTGCTGATGTTGAAATGCAAATCCCATCTCCCAATGATGAGGTACCTTTAAACCAAGGTGCTGCAGAGGGAACCACCCCTGGCCTTAATGAAGGTGCTGCAACACAAGCAGCATCTGAAAGGCTACCAACCTCTACCTCTTCTCCTGATGATGCAGCTACAGCTACTGCTGAAGGACCTATCGACCCCTCCAAGATGGGCCACATCACTTTTGCTCAGGCTATGGAGCTTCTTTCAGAAGTACCTTCTCCTTCTCCATCACATCCCCAAACACCAGCCTCATCATCTTCATCATCCTCCACACAATCCAAACAGTCTACCCATACACCTCCATCCCCTAAAGATCTGCCTTTGAAGGATCAGCTTTCCTTACTGACCAACAAAGTTGGCTCTTTAGAAAATTCAATGTCTTCTCTACCCTCTCTAATTTCAGACTCTGTGTCTGAACAGCTCAAAGGATTCTTTGATGTGTTCAAGAATTCCTTTCCATCCATTCCTCAAACTGACCACTCCTCACAGCTGCTTGCACTTACTGCACAGCTGCAAACTATCTCCACATCCCTCTCCTCAATTCTTTCACACCAACAGGACTCTGTGTCCTCTATGACAGCCATATCCCAACATCTGTCCACTCTCCTCACTACTTGCAATTCTACCCTTCCTGATACACTGGCCAGCCTAAACACTCTAGTAGTCTCTCTATCAAATTCTGTGTCAGCAAACTTTGCTGATGTACAGGACGCTCTTGAGTTACATCTTGCACAGCTTCAAAGTCTGCTATTCACAGCTTCTGATAGAGAAAATATTCTTAAGTTGACCTCTATTGTTGATTCCTAATCATCCTCTCTTCAAACCTGTCTTTCCCAACTTGCAGAGGTGAAGGACAACCTGGCTTTCTTAGTGCATAGCCTGGTTGGTCCCAAACCTGCTGCCAAAACTGCTGCGAAGGCTGCTGAATTTGTTTCTTCAGGCAGACCAGTTGTTGAAGGTGCTGGTCCATCTCCTTCAAAGGGGGAGAAGTTGTCTACCTCGAAGACTAAGTCTAAGAGGGAGAAAATCTCTTCTCCTAAGGAGAAATCAGCATCTACTGGTCAAACAGCAGGTGCATCTGTAACAAGTACAGGTCCAGTTGAAGGTGCCTCTCATCAACCTGAAACTGCTCAGCCTACTCAGGATGGATCTCCAAATCCTGCACAATCTAAGGGGTAGGAATTCATTCATGAGGACAGGCCAAGCAGCAGAAGGAGGCATCTAATTCTGGAGGAAGAAGAAGAAATGGAGGAGGATATTCTTGAAGCTGTTACCACTACAATAGCTAAAGGAAAAGAAAAAGCAGTTGTTGATCCTGATCACCAGAAAGCAGCACAGCTAAAGTTTGACAAGGCAAGGGCTAAAGAAATGGGTGTCCCTATGGAAAAATACTATGAGCTTAGAGATGAACAGCTCAAAGCCCTGGAAATACTGAGAAAAGAAGAAGCCTCTGCCAAAGCTGCCATATCTCTTGCATTCAAAGAGGCAAGCAAAACCAAAATGCCTTCTTTGGATGTGCAAAGAAAACTGCTTGAAGCTGCTAGAGAATCAGCTGGTGAAAAGGAAAGTGAACAGGAAAAGGGTGCTCAGGTCTTAGTGACCAAAACCAAGCAAGCATCCTCTGAAAGGGCTCAGTTCCACTTTGACAACTTGGCAAGGAAAAAGTTCCATGATATTGCTGATAGAAGACTTGCTAGGGAATCTATTGTCAAAGTTGTCCCTATTTCAAGAAATGGCAAACAGTGGAAGCTGCAAATAACCAGAATGGGTGTTACAGGCCCTGAACTGGAATCATATGACTACACTGATGTTGCACAAATTGGGTACAGGGAATGGGTTGAGCTGGCAGTTGCCCTGAGCCAGTCTAAGTCTGAAACGTCTAAGACTATCAGGGCATATGTCAAGAAGCTGATGAAGAGAGTGAAAGACCTTGGCCTGATCTCAAAAGAAGTAAGTGAGGGTGTCTCTGTGACTTACCCCAAGATAAATGCCAAGAGGACCAGAAAGGATTCTGAGCTGGAGGAACTCCTGATCTTGATTGAACAAGGTGACTATGCAGTAGAGATCAAAGGAGTTGACTACAGCCTGCCCAGAGGAGTAGAGTTTGAAGAAGGCAAATTAAAGAACCTGAGTTGGGGGCATTTTTTGTAGATCCCCTGACACAAAAGAGGTGCTTTCAGAGAGCATCAGACCTATACAAGGTGGATCTGAAACAGCTTGCAGCCTTCAGACTTGCAAACTCCTTCAGGCAATCCAGCAAGTGGAGAGCAGCCATCCGGGACCAGCTCAGAGGCTTTTATGAGAGAGTAGAGCTTCAAGATCCCAAATTTATGTTTCTCAGAGTTAAAATTCAAGATCTGGAGGAAACAATGGATGAACTTGAAAGAATGTTTGAAGAAGGACTGTCACCACCAATGCAGTGAAGTCCACCTACTATCTGAGTAGGTGAAGAATGGAAGATGTCCATCTGTTGGACAGGCTTGCCATTATCTGCTCCCAACATCAACAGTCCAAATTGTTGAACTCTTTTGTACATTAGTTGTACTTAGTTACATCTATTGTAACTTTTTTTTATTTACATCAGTTGTAATATACATTAGTACATCAGTTGTACTTCTGTTAAAACATATGTTGTTTATGTAATCAAAATCAGTATATATAAACTGATCTTTTACTTTACTTAAATGTTGTAATTTCATTTCAGCAAGATGTATTGTAAAACGTATAGTGATTATTGATTAAATCAGCTCAGACTGATTATTGCAAATAGGGGGAGATTGTTAGGCACAAAAAGGCCTCAGTCAAACCTACTCTACATCTTAGGGGGATATTTTTAATCAAACCTGTTTGATGTACTTGAAGGTATAATTTAAGTCCTGTTTATGCCTTATTGAAACCTGAAAAGTGATTTGCAATATCAGCCAAAGCTGTTTACCCTGTTGCATTCGTTGCAACAAAGGCAGTTTGTCCAAGCTGTTCTGTCTGCTGAACAGGATGGACATAAACTGTCTACGCTGCTCTATTCTGTTGAGCAGCTTGGACAGTTTACAAGTGTTCTGTTCTTTTTTAACAGAACCTGTTCTTTGTGAACAGGCTAAACACTTCATGGAATGTGTTTCCAATTCCTCATGTATTGTTTTTTGCTACAAGATCAGTTTACAGGTCGAAGACAATGTGGAAAACAGAAACTGCACTGCCTGTCTACGCTGTTCTGTTACATGAAGACAAACAGATATCTGAAAAGGGTGACAGACCTTTTCTTATATCAAAATGGCCTTAGCAAAAGAAGAAAGATGCAAAGTTGACATTCCTCTTTTGGTTAAAGCCTTGTGCAACAGTGACAAAAAGAAAAAGACAAAGATTCTGCCATATGAAGACAAATCTGCTTTATCAGAATATGCAGAAAAGGTGTCTTGTCTTTTTGGAAAGACTTTCCACTATCTCATTTGTCCAATGAAGAATCCTCACTGAGATTCTCAGTGAGAGTATAAAAGGAAGCTTCTAAGGATGGTGAGATATCCAAGAGTGTGAAATCAGATCGTGCATTTAAGTGTGTTTTTCATGCATGCAAGTCTGCTTGAATATAACAGTACGTGTGTCTAAGCTGTTCTTATTCAAGCTATCCATCTGAGTCTTGTAAAATCAGTGAGTGCATCTAAGTGAGTGTAGTCATTGTATCTAGTCTGAGTGTGTCTTAGATTAGTTGAACAACTGTTGTATCTGTCATCTCAACTTGAACCTTTCCACAGTCAAGCTTGTTTGTAATTAACACTTGTTGATAATATACACAAACATTGAGAAAAGAGTGTTGAGTTTTTTAAATAGTTGTATTCACCTCCCCTCTATAGCTTAGAACAATAAACTAGGGAAACCTTTTGGGACCTACAGAAATCAACTCCTTTCATACAATAATATGCCAACCGGGCTTACTATACGGAATATAAGACCTCAGGGCTGCCCAACAAGTAGACCGGAATAACTAGCTTTCAAACTGTTCGGCAGATTCCCACGGATTACGCACCCGTTCACCACTTTGTTCTCAACTCTTCTTCGTTATCAGATTGGCTCGTGCTGGAAATGTGTTCTTCCCTCTCATTTCCTTCCAGGTTCGCTTTGAACACTCGCGTCTGATTAGCTAGTTGGTGAGGTAATAGCTTACCAAGGCGATGATCAGTAGCTGGTCCGAAACGAAAGAACAATGTCAGCCCTGATCACCCATGTGACAGATGGTTACTTATTCATGCACCCAACGGAGGCTAAAACTACATGAATAAGCTACTTAGGTAGACAACTTATTACCAATTACAACTCCCTTGTAACTCTTAGATCTTATGAGATTTTTAATTTCTTAAATTGATCATGTTTAATCTCATCCACACCTTGCGCAACAGTCTTACTGATGAACCACCAATGACACATACCATATAACAACTGCAAGACACTGGCCCAAGTCTTACTTAGGATCCGCAGTGCTTACCTCACACCTTCCAAGTTTGCGGCACAAGCACCCAACGGAGGCTGAACCTACTTGTGACGACCGGTTAGCGTGAGTGCCACTATATGGACGGTGTGCTGTGTCAAATTTTTAATTTGGGTTTATAACCAGCCTCCTACCAAGAACTAGTGGTCAGTTAAGTTAGCCAGCGGGCAGGATCATTTCAGTTATAAACCTCTCGGAAAATCCAACAACCACAACCCGAGCATGACTATCCTAGACACCATCTATTCTGGTAAACAGTCCAGTTAATGTACCAGTTTTATAATTTCAACTCTATGATCATATGACATTTTAAAATAAACCTCCTTTGTTTTTGAAAAACTAATTTCATAAAAATATCATATGTAACACCTGACAAAATAATTAAAGTTTCCAATTTAAACTTCCTTTTAAATACTTTAAATTTTCATCAAAAATGATTGTAGTTTTGATTTCTTTTGTTTATCTACCTTGTCACCACAACCACGCAGATATGTATAAAGCATAAAGAAATAAAAACATACAATCACATGGTGACATAGCCTTGCCAAAACTAAATTGGTTTCCGAGAGCCATACGGACGAACCAATTAGGTCAAAACCTAAGGGACAAAATCAACACACAATGCAAGAAGGTTGAACTTTTTCAGCTCCCACTAGCCTCAGCATCCGATGATGTTTCCGAGCGTCCTTGATGAATGACATGCTTCTTGATGGACATCTTTGCCAAGATTTTTACATAATTTTATGCATTTGTCTATTTTCAAACATATTACGGATTACATCATAACACCGGGATTCCAATGACACACAGGCCTTCCCAAAAACAACCAATAATAAAATAGCAAACATTAAGGTTAAATAAAAAATCATCACATGCAAAGGGGTCTCAAGGCTCGGCTATGTCACAAACATAAATAAAATAGTAAAGCATATAAATAATCCAGAATTCATTTTAATATTGCCATGAAAATAATTCCAAAACCAATTAATCTACCATTAATTAAGGTGATCATGTCCAATATCATTCTTAAATTAAATACGGTTCGTAAACTCGAAATTCGGGAACACTTTCCAAAATTAGAAACTTTTTCCCAAAAAATTTCAAATTTAATTGCATTGTATTTGGATTCATAACTATTATTTTCATAGAATATTCAATTAACAACTCAAACACTTTGAAACTTAAACTTATTATTTTAAGAAACTTTTTTATTAAACCACATTTAATAAATATAGTTTTTGTTTTCGAATAATATTGATAAATTATTTAAAATTCCTTTAAATAATGATCAACTAACTATTATTTAGTTGAGAAACACTTTTTAAAAATTAAATAAAATTTATATGTCAATTTTCTAAATAAACAATTTTTACCAATAACATATGTCTTTTAAAATATTTAAAGAAAATTGATCATCTTTAAATAACACATTTCGGAAAAAACAATTGATTATATCGTAATTTAAATATTCTTATTGGATTAAATTCAAGTTACCGATCAAATCGTTTTGATCGAGATAATTCTCAAACCAAAATCTTTGTCAATCCCGACTAATTATAACTTGATGATCGAAAAATTTAATAACAATTATTAAAGTATCGTTTAAATCGAAAATAACTAATTTACGGTTTCAAACGATTTCTTCCAAAACGTTAATGTCGAGATTAAATCTCAAAACATTACACCATGACCGAGCATAAAACTCAAAGTCAAAAATTCATCAATTTAAAAATAGAATCCTAAAATTAATCACCCTTAAATTTTATAATGCCATATATGGAATTAAATATTAAATGCATAAATTAAATCTAGTTTATAAATTAAAATTACCATTAAATTTTATCAGGAAGAGTTTCAAAAAACTTATAACAAGGCCGATTTAAACAAAGAATATGATGATATTAATTTTTATTTCTACATTAAAACTTACCTTTTAATTAAAACCGATTTAATTTAAACGACGAATTACCGGAAAACGGAAACGAACCAACTTAGTTAATCGACTCATACTCGGGTTCAATGACCCATATGAACCGAAATAAGTAGAGTATTAAACCCTTTGACACTGAAATTAATCGAACCATTAATCAGCTCACTTTGATTATTTCGATTTCTATATTCCAGTTAGTCGTTTAATTATCAATTCGTATAATATTTACACTATTTGTGACTTTATAAAACTAATAAAGTCTCCCACTTTAATTTTATAAAAATGACACACACACACACACACACACACACACACACACATATATTGTCACAATTTTTAAATATTAATAACCAAACACTCTTGATTTATTGATTCGATTTTAACGCATTTAATTAACTGTTCGAGTTTAACCGTGAATTAAACGACGCGACGAAATAAATCATCCATGGCTTCGGCTAACTCATCATAGCCGAGAGGTCATGGGTCTCAACTCATGGCCGAAATCTCAATGCTTGATTTCGCAAACCGAAACGTTTAATTCTCGACTTTAATTAATTAAATACTTTAAGCAATCAAACATCAACTAAATATGACGAACTAATGTTTCAAAATCCCGAGTTCCGAGTAATCCAAGGTTGGCCGAAAATCACCAAGGGGTATCCAAACCCTTTCGTCGATTTTCTCCAAGCCGAATTAAAACCTTAAACGTTTTAATTATCGATTTCGATCGTTTAAACACTTTTAATTATTAAAAATCGAAACTTTAAGAACGTTGGACATAAATACATGAATAATACTATCATTATGTTACTTGAGGTAAATCTGATAAAACTGTTGGAAATTCGTATCAATTTTTATAAAACCATAAACTTTAATCAAATTAAACGCACAACGGAAGCTTTTTAAAATTATGAATTCGGTATACGGATCTTCAAATAAACATAAGATAAGTAACATAAAAGCATCTAAAATTCGTACATTTGTAGTTGATGACAAAAATACACGAATGAGATGGTTTCGGTATCCACCGGTGGTGACACGATCGAGCGGCACCAGGTACACAATCAAACACACTAGGTTCAGGAAAAAAACACACACTAATTTGTGTGTGTGTGTGTGTGTTTGGTACAGCCCCAACACAATTCTCATGCACCCTTTCTATATATATATATATATATATATATATATATATATATATATATATATATATATATATATATATATATATATATATATATATATATATATATATATATATATATATATATATATATATATATCGCATGTGTATATATCTCTGTATATAATGGTCGTATATATAGATTTGGGTTCAAAAAAGTACCCATGAGAACTGAGTGTACCAAAGGTATCCTTCCAAAGCCACAAGATTAAATAAAACAAGGGTTGTGATCAAAAGTTGAAATTTCATGTGCGTCCCTTTTTTTTAGCTAGAAGGATATTTTCGTAATTACAGCGACCGTTCATAACACTTATAAAAGGACCATTTACAATACTTAATTGATCGTTCACATTACTTTATTGATCATTCACAACACTTATTTGATCATTCACACCACATATTTGATCATTCACAAAAATTATTTAACTATTTACAATTCTTCTACACTTGCTTGATCATTCACAACACTTATTTGACCATTCACAATTCTTCAACACTTATTTGATCATTTACCAAGATTTATTTGACCATTCACAATGGTTATTTGATCATTCACAACACTTATTTGATCATTCACAATAATTATTTGACTATTTACAATTCTTCTATACTTATTTGATCATTCACAAGAATTATTTGATCATTCACACTTCTTCTACACTTATTTGATCATTCACAACACCTATTTGACCATTCACAAGTCTTCTATACTTATTTGATAATTCACAACACTTATTTGATCATTCACAATAATTATTTGACCATTCACAGTATTTATTTGATCATTGACAACACTTATTTGATCATTCACATTAATTATTAGACCATTCACAATATTTATTTCATCATTCACAATATATTTGACTATTTACATTTCTTCTACACTTATTTAATCATTCACAACACTTATTTGATCATTCACAAGAATTATTTGACATTTCACAGTATTTATTTGATCATTCACAACACTTATTTGATCATTCACAAGAATTATTTGATCATTCACAGTATTAATTGGATTATTCACAACACTTATTTGATCATTCACAAGTAATATTTGACTTTTTACAATTCTTCAACACTAATTTGATCATTCACACAACATTTATTTGATCATTCATAATAACTATTTGACCATTCAAAATATTTATTTGATCATTCACAACACTTATTTAATCATTCATACGAATTATTTGACCATTCACAATACTTATAAAATTATCATTCACAACACTTAATTGATCAAATAAGAGTTGTGAATGGTCAAATAATTCTTGTGAATGATCAACTAAGTGTTGTATATGATCAAATAAGTGTAAAGAAGTGTAAATAGTCAAATAAGTGTTGTGAATGATCAAATAAGTGTAGAAGAATTGTGAATGGTCAAATAATTCTTGTGAATGATCAAATAAGTGTCGTGAGTAATCAAATATGTGTAGAAGAAGTGTAAATAGTCAAATGATTATTGTGAATGATGAAATAAATACTGTGAATGGTCAAGTAATTCATATGAATGATCAAATGACTGTTGTGAATGATCAAATAAGTGTTGAACAATTGTGAATGGTCAAATAAGTGTTGTGAATGATTAAATAAGTGTAGAATAATTATAAACAGTTAAATAATTATTGTGAATGATCAAATAAGTGATGTGAATGATCAATTAAGTAATGTTGAATGGTCAATTAAGTAATGTGAATGGTAAATTAAGTGTTGTGATTGATCAAATAAATACTGTGAATGGTCAATTAAGTAATGTGAATGATCAAATAAGTGTTGTGAATGATCAAATAAGTGTAGAAGAAGTGTAAATAGTCAAATAATTATTGTGAATGATCAAATAAATGTTGTGAATGATCAAATAAGTGTAAAAGAATTGTAAAATAGTCAAATAATTCTTGTGAATGATCAAATAAGTGTTGTGAATGATCAATTAAGTACTGTGAATGATCAATTAGGTGATGTGAATGATCATTTTATAAGTGGTGTGAATGATTAATTTATAAGTGATCTGAATGATCATTTCTAAGTGACGTGAATGATGGTTGTTATTACGAAAATTCCCTTGCATGTGAGGGGTACGTTAGATACGCGGGATTTTGGTTAGTACGCTGAGGAGCTTTATATATATATATATGTGTGTGTGTGTGTGTGTGTGTGTGTGTGTGTGTGTGTGTGTGTGTGTGTGTGTGTGTGTGTGTGTGTGTGTGTGTGTGTGTGTCTGTCTATAGGATAAGGTTAACGTGAGGGCTGTCCTTAAAATGAAGATAGTGAGAACCAATGAAATTACAACATCTCATCACTATTAATTTGAACTAAAAAAAGATTTAATTAAATTAGTCAATCAATTCATGATTAATTCACTTACCAAATTACACACACATTCTCTCTCTTTGAAGATTCATGACACTGCTATGGTTCACAATACCACACCATTATTGTGGGTCACCACATCACCGATGATTCGCGATACCGTCATGGTTCACGACACCATCGACGATTCACAATAAATACAAGGGTATGATCCACGACTCAAACATGTATGATTCACGACTTAAAATGTGTGATTCACGACATTGATGTATCACAATTAATACAAACATTCGGTTCACAACTAATGGTTCACACAATCCACAATAATGATTCAGAAGAAACATCAAAACATTCGTGTGTGATTCTTCATCTTTTAACTTTAGAGAGAAAAAAGAAAGTGAATTGTTTGGAGGAGATAGAATGATTGATTTAGATGATTGACACATCCCTTATTAATTAACTAGCAAATGTATTTAATTTAATTTTAAATTAATTAAAATGGATGACATGTCATATTATTATTGGTTCTTACCGTCTTCATTTTAAGGACGGTCATCATTTGATCACTCCATATATATATATAGGGTTGGGATCATTGCAGAACCTTAATTTAGTACAGAACTATAGAACCAATCTAAACCATTGGATTAATATATAACACTAGGGATAAGATGGTAATTATGCAATTAACATTGAATTAATAGTAGCCTACCAAGTTTGACTGCCCACTTTGACCATTTTCGACTCTTTTAATATCGAAGGTACATGCAGTGTTGAATGCGTGATATAAACTGTAATTCGACATTGAATGATCTCTATATAATATATTGAATGGAGGTCTAGGTAAAAAAAAATTTTACGAAAAATAAACACGTAAAATTTTTTCGAAAAAAATATATCATTACTATTCTCATTAAATCAACCAACTTTTGACTACTAATTTTGATCATTATTTTGGTTCTGTTAATTTTGAATGTACATGCAGTGTTGCATCGACGTTGGATATACGACATCAAGTGTTCATTCGACATTGAATTATATCGGTCATGCTACATTGCATCATAGTCTCGGTAATTTTTTTTTACGAAAAATAAACACGTAAAATTTTTTTGAAAAAATATGTCATTATTGTTCTCATTAAATCAACCAACTTTTGAATACTAATTTTGGCCATTATTTTGGTTATGTTAATTTCGAATGTACATGCAGTGTTGCATCGACGTTGAATATACGATATCAAGTGGTCATTCGACATTGAATGATACCGTCCATGCTACATTGCATGCTGGTCTGGGTATTATTTTTTTTTCGAAAAATAAACACGTAAAATTTTTTCGAAAAAAATATATCATGACCGGTCTCGTTTTAAAGAGTATAAAATTCTCGTTTTATGGTAAAAAAATTTTGATTTAACAATTAATCATATTAATGTTATTTTAATTTTAAAAAAAGGATATTTATTTTACTAATGTCAATCGTTTTGCTATATCCAATCTATTCCTTTTTTACCCTCGAAAGAATTAAAAATCACTAATGTCAATCTTTTTTTCACTAATTCCAAACTTTATGGTTTTAATCAAGATCATTAGATTAATCTAATCTATGGACGATATTGGTTCTACGGTTCTACACTAAATTTAGGTATCGTAATGATCTCATCTATATAATTATCTTTATTATTTATACATTATATATATATAAGAGTTTTAGTTTTAATCAAACTCTAATATAATTATATAATATATATCTTAATAATTATCTTTATTATTTAAACATTATATAATTATCTAAATAATTATATATCTATCAAATAATATTTATATTTATATATGTTATCAAATAATATATAAATGATTAGATAATAATTTATAATTATCTTTTATTTATTTGTTTATAATTATCCATCTAGTTATCTAATAACTAGATGATAATATCAATTCAAATAAACAGATCTTTTATTTACATCCAATAATAAATAAAAAACTAGATAATTATTAACCAATGACAATTAAATCACTACAATATCTAATATTGTACTTTTAGTCTCCGTACTCTGAGATATAATTAATCATCCATTAATTTAATCTCAATGATCATTTCGTGTCATAAACAATATCCAATATTATTTATTTAATCGTTTGATTGCATCTGCTCACTTGTGCTCATCGGTGTAACCCTCAATTGTCTTTTGAAATCAGCCATGATGCAGTAGTAATGTCATCTTTACACACCATACACTAAGGAAGCATTTGGTTCGTAGATTTTTTTTCTCTGGGATTTGCATTTTTTTTCAAAGGATTTGCATTATGCAGCATTTGCATTTGTCAGGATTTTGTCAAAGTATCTGCATTATCTTATAAAAAAAATTTGTTAATCTGAAGAATGCAATGCAACTGGGATTTAAAATCCTAGGGGGGAGGCTGGGTTTTTAAATTACAAAGAATGAAGGGATTTATGAAATCCTGGGATTTTAAATCCTTACTGAAATCTGTGAACCAAACACAGGATTTTAAATGCAAATCCAAGTGAATTCCAAGAAATCTGCAAACCAAACGCCCCCTAACAGAAGGGGACCTAAGGCTTGCGGCCCGGAATCCGCATTCGACACTCAACTGAGTGTTTATACAATAAGAATTCCAAATACAAGTCTAATAAAGAGAAATAAGGACGAAACTGCATGTGGAAAGAAAGTATCGCATGTGGAAGGTCGCCACTAAAAAGGCAGTAGCAGATGAAGGGTCTACTTCTATAGCTAGCGTACAGAAGGTAAACTATAGTGTCATGAGGAAGGTAAGCTACAGTGGCATGTGAAAGGTAAACTACAGTAGCATGTAAGGGAATGTAAGGGAGAACTGTCATGGCATATGAAAGATCATTGAGTAACAGAAGAAGATGTCAAGGGATGAAAATGGATTGAGAGGATTTCTCTCTCTCCTCTCTCTGCTCAAACTTGTTGGCCAAAAAAGAAGGATTCTCTAACCCTATTTACTTCACTCTCATTTATAGAATAAGTGGTGCTTTTATGGTTTTTTAGTCAATATAGACCAAGACCACATTTTTGTAAAGTTTGGCCCAAGACAATAAATAACCCACACAAACATGTATGATATTTTTAACAGTGAAATTTATTATTATATATAATAAAGGAGAACACAAAACGCCACATGGGTCATTATTATCTATTTAACATTTGTTAATCTACATATAAAATTAAAAAAATCTTAAATCATATAATCTATCCATAAATTCAAATAAAATTTATAAAGTTAAAAATCTTTAACTATATCAATTAAAAATATATAAATATAAAATAAAATATTAAAATAAATAGGATTTATTTTGAAAGAAACCAGCATGCTTCAATGGTTTTTACGATTTCATCCCTTAATGTTATTCTTTTCCAGAAAATCCTCAAGTTATGATTTTTTTTTGTTTTGTGACATTTGACTATTAGAGCCTAGTTATAATTAGTAAACCACGTTTTTAAAAACTGAAAACCGGGTTTTAATATCCAAATTTCACTAAACCAAAAATAAAATATTAACATGAGTACTTTTGTGGAAAAATTTAATATGCAGTGACGAAAACGCAAAAAACGTGAAAATATGTTGGTTTTTTCATAATAAATCCAAATAAATAAGATTATATTTGAAAAGAGAAAAATAATATTAATAAAAACATATTTGATAACATGTTTTTTTATTGTAGTAAAACATATATGTAGTATATATCAAATATGTCAATTAAAAATATAAAGATTTTCACTTGACGCTATTTTAATAAGTCATATTTTTATTTGCATTATTTTCTTATTTTTTATCCTTTTAAATCTAAATTAAATACAGACAAAGTTAAATCTAAATTAATATTTATTACACACACAAACCCCAAGTTAGAAATAAATTTTTTTAATAACTACTATCGTATATTTAGAAAGATAGATATATAATATTTTTGACAAATAACTGTACATTTCTTGTATTTTATGTGGTTTAATTTTATGTTACATACATTTTATATAACAAATTATTTTTTAAAATTTATTCACGTAATTCGTTGGTTTATAAGCTAGTATAAGTAATAGCAACTAACATATTTTTATATTTTTGTCAGTTTAATCCTACCATCATATTTTTATCTTGATAAAAGGATTAAAATGAATAAGAAAAATAAGGTATAAAGAATGGCTAGAAAATATATTGTAACTTGTAAGGATCAAAACGGTAATAATATAAAAACATACTGATCTTTTTAATGTAAATCATTAAAAGAAATATTTGAATAATATTAAATTATCGATAGCTTCATACATCATTCATCAATAGGTGCGTTTAGTTACTGAAAATTTCTAGAATTTTCATCTCACTTTTCAATAAAAATGGAAACTTGTTACTTAACAAGAATTTCATAAATTTTCATTTCACTTTTTAAAATACCACTTTTCATATTCTCTCTTTTACTTTTCTATCACCTACCCTATATTTCTTTATGATACTCTCTTTCTCTCTTACTTTTCTATCACCTACCCTATTTTTTCTTATTTTATAACCACTCATCTTATTTTTCTTAAAACTAAAACTTTATCATCTAAACAAGTTTTCATTTTCATAGACACTAGTTTTCATTAACTAAACGCATACTAAGTATCGTAAATTTAACACATTTAATATAAAAACCCACAATTCGTTGATGCTTTCAACTTTGAAATTATAAAAAATTGACAAATCGATTAAACTTAATAAAGAAAAATACAAATATCCAGTGATATTGAATAAAAAAAGGTGCATATAAATCCACCTTTTAAGAATTCAAAACACAAATGGTTGCGTTAAATGCACCCTCTCATTTTTTGTAGTTAATTGCACATCTTCTCCCATACACATACACGTTTAATCATCTCTCAAATAATACATGACCTATTATGTTCTTGTAAGAAAAGGAGAGTGCGATTAACAAGATTATGTAAATTTAAAATCTTTCAAAACGATCTGACATAGAATTCATAAATTATTGTAGGAATTGATAAACTGTATCACTTGAACTATATTTTTTAACTATGACGTATAAAATATGATCCCAAAATAAACCGTAACTAAAAGTAAATGTTTTTTTTTTTTGTCATTTGCCTTTTTTATGGTTTATTTTGTAAAACCTATCATATTTTCATATTATAAAAAAACCAACATATTTTTACGTTTTCTTACATTCATGTTATTTTTTTTTCATAAAATTTTTCAAGTTACCTTTTTCCTTTTAGTTTAGTAAAATTTGGACATTAGAACCCGATTATAATTAGTAAACCGGTTTTTTGAAAACTGAAAAACCAGGTTCGAATGTCCAAATTTCACTAAACCAAAAAGAAAAAATTAATTTTAGAACTTTTATGTAAAAAATAACTTGGAGAGACGAAAACGCAAAAAAAAAACGTAAAAACATGGTTTTTTTTTTTGGAAAAATCATGTAAAAAACCAATACACTTTCAGTATTTTTCGAATAACTCATTGTACCAAAAACGTTTCCACAAAAGTCCCTCAACTAAAAAATGTTTTCGTAAAAATCATTACACATCAAATGTTTTTATAAGAATCTATTAACTTTAAAAAAATCTTATAAAAAACTTCTGAAATTTTTTAAAATAATCTCATAAAAAATAACACAATTCGTAAGTTGAAGGATTTTTATGAAAACGTTTTTGGTACAAAGACTTAATCGAAAAATAGTAAAAGTACGTTGGTTTTTGTATAGTTTTCCCTCCTTTTTATAATAAACCCTTGTATGAATGGGTCCTTTCATCAAGTTTTCCTTCACTTTACTTCATTAACATTTATTTTGTAAATTTTTCATATCTAATGGAAGGGAACAAATAATTACGATCCAAAATAAAGTTTTAAAAGAATGAAGGGTGTATGCACATGTTCTTTTCCAATATACAAACCTGTTTTTTTAACCCGAAATACAAGCAAATTACATTGCTATCTAACAAAGTTGATGGCTTAGGAATAAGAAAAAAAAAAGAGATAACAAAAAAGGTAAATGGTGACGGATCTAGAAATTCTTTTACAGGGATCGCCATGAAGGGAAGTGGTTTTCGTTGTTCGAGAAGTAGCCACTGTAGCAGCCAGAAAAAATATTTTTACTCCTAAAAGATAATGCAAATTCTTTGACAATCTGATAATGAAAATACTACAAAATGCAAATTTTTTGACAGAACGCAAATTCTAAAAAAAATATGTGAACCAAATGCCCCCTTAGATGTCACTTCTATAATACATACATAAAATATTATCAACTTACCGACCCCACGGCCATTGTATATCACTTTCTTCTATAGAGTATAGACTGCTATACAGACTACGGTTCGATTAAGTTAACATATTAGTGCAACTATTGCTGCCTCCCTCTGGCCTATGGTATTTTTAGTTGTACATCATGATTAATGCATCGCGTCTTATTTTCGAATTCGGCTGTTTATCTCTTCATTGTGTCCATTTTTACAATCTCAACTCATTTACTTAAAAAGATATACGATCTTGGTTGAACTTTCTCTATCATATCAAATGAAAATTAGCTAAAATGGAAATCGGTCAATTAGATCAAAACCCATCCAAAGTGTATTCAAATGCTTAGTACTTCCTATATATTGCATAAATTACATTATTTGATTATTATGTTGATACACATTCTGTAATCATATTTTATACACCAAGTATTTATTTAAAAAAAAGAGTAAATTACAAAAATTGTCTCTATGGTTTGTTTAAAATTACGAAAACGGTCTGTCAACTTTCAAAGTTGCATGGGCAGTCCTTCAAAACACTGTTTGCTTGCAAAATGGTCCCTCGTCTGTTAGTCAACTGTTAATAATTTTAAAATGACAATTTTACCCTTTTACTTATAGTCTTTCAACTAAATAATTACTTTGAGTTATAATCCTTTAAATAAATTTTTATTTTTGGATTTAACTTAGTAATTTTAATGAATTGTGATTTGGTTAATTAATATAAATTTATAATTACAAAAGAACAATATATATATATATATATATATATATATATATATATATATATATATATATATATATATATATATATATATATATATCGTTTATCATTTAGTTAGTTATGTATTACTTAACTAATTAATTGTATGTTAAAATCAATCTAACAAAACTTAATCACAAAATTTACAAAATAAAATTGAAAACTTATTTCAAAAGTATATAACAAGATCGAACAAAATATGTAAATTTAAACAACATATAAATTAATCTAAAACAAGATTTTTAATCATAACTAAAATCTATCAAAACTTCATAATAAACCAATTCAGATCAAACATCAATATAACAACATCAAATAATACCCTTATCAAAGCATATAAATATAGATAAAAGAAGAATTTATAAATTTACACAATTGACTTGAACCCATATCTAAACCAATGTAGCAAATTAAATAATTTGATGTAGGTACACTAACAGCACATTGAAGTAATAGATATTCAAACACAGATTCAAAGCAATCAATCTTGTTCAACCCATGTCCATTAAGTAAACTCAAAACAAATAAGCATTCATTCAAGTAATAGATATTTCATCAAGAGATAATGGATAGTGACTGTCACTGGTGGTTGAGAGGCGGTGTCTAGTGACTTCGTTTGTGGTGGTCGTTGGTGGTGTTGATTATAGTTCGACCACAAGGTGGCGGTGACTGGTGGTGATTTCTGGTTGCGACAACTAGCGATGATTTCTGGTTGCGGTGACCAGTGGCCAAAAGAGATGAAGGCAAGGTTCAGTTAATTTGGAGAAAGAGAATGATAAGTTCAAATGACTTACAAGGGATGGTTTTTTCCGGATGAAAGAAAAATAATACTTTAATACTTTAATTAAACCTCTGTAAATAATTAAAATTGTTGAGAGATAACTTCACATGAATTAGGGGTAAAATGGTCTTTTTAAAATATTTGACAGAATGGCTGTTAAATCTAACGGATAGGGGATCATTTTTGCAAGCAAACAGTGTTTTGAGGGACTACCAATGCAACTTTGAAAGTTGAGAGACCGTTCTTGTAATTTTTGACAAACCACAGGGACCATTTCTGTAATTTACATTAATAAAAAGTTATAGTGGGAGTTTATACAACCTCATTGACATGTTTTCTAACAATAAAAAGAATATTGAAGATACAAGGGGTATGGCCTTCTTCACTTAGGTGGTGGTGTTTTCTAAGAGAGTATTTTTCCAGTCTACAACCAGAAGAGGAGCTCTAAAAGTCTGGTCTGAAAATAAAATAGTGTGTTTTATCATTAAAGATTTTCTCTGATTCAAATCAATTGATTAAACATAAACACAAACAACACCCAAAGTTTAACCCAATTGAATGAAGACAACTAGAAGAGAAGCGATGAAAAAAATTAAAAAATAGAACCTAGATCTTAAATCTCAAACACAACCTGGATGGCGGATTCAAATTCAGATTTAGAAAGACAAGTTACAGTTGTGTTCCCTTTATGGTCTGGAGATTGCAAACCCGTTACCGGAGGCTGGTGTGACAGAGAATCGTCGACTGCGGTGGCGCCAAGACATCGACAATCATCAATCGAGAGCCGAGACACATCTGGGGAACATTGTTGCAAGAGATAGAGACATCAATGGAGACACATCTCGAGGGCAGTGAGGGCAAGAACTCTAAACAGCGACACCAGCAAAAACTCTGGACGGTGATGGTGACAGCAGCAGCAATTATTACTCTAGAGGGCAGGTTTAGGAGAGAAGCATGGGGCGCTAATGCTATTGGTCTGTGGACCAGAAGTGGAGAGAGACATAGACCACAAACCGGACTGATGGTAGCAGAGCCAGAGGCGAGATCAAGAGCTTTAGTGGCAGCAGCGTTGGCGAGATCGACAAGGCAGGGGCAAAGGTGATGGCATCGGCAAGGTAGAAGGTGATGGGTCGTGCCAGGGTCGAATGTATGCATGTGATTGAAAGATCAGATAAAAAGTATGTGTGCGATCCAGGAAGACACAGGAAGTGATTTTTACCTCTTTTCACTTTTGCTAAACAAACACTCTTCTCATCAAATGTCTTCCCATCAGAAGACATAAGTGCTGCAAAAAAGCTTATTGCAAAAAACAAACAAGCCATTGGTGATATCTGACTATGACTACCCCATTTAACCCATTCTCTGATCTGTCAATTAGCACACCTCTAACTACATAAAAGGGGCATCAACAGACCTAAAATAAAAGGAAACTAAACTACTAAAGAAGCCAACACATTTCTCTTTACTAGACTTTATACTAGCTCTTATGCTTATGACCGATCCGATGACCCGAAAACCCTCCAGTTCCATATTTGGCAACCAATGGACATGAAGACGTTTCCCCTATAGTCAAGTCGGTCATATTCATTTCATCCTTATATTGTAAGGTATTTTATCCAGAACTTGCAGGTAGCTACTGCTTGCAAAGTATAGTGATAGTCTGATAGATGGATAGTGTTGGCATTTTCTATTTAAATTCATCAACTGTACATAAAATACATCTACCTTCTGGATCAAAGAAAAAATCTGGTGTTATGTTTTTGCTCTTCCATAACATGACACGAAATACACAAAACTATAAAAATGTTACCAGGCAGAAAAATCTTTGAGTTCTTGTGTTGAGACACCCAGTTTCCTTTTCTTTAACACAGTATTTGATTGCCCACCCCCATCAAGTACAGAGGTTGAGTCGGCCTTAGTGGTCCTGGCTTTCAGGTATTTACCAACACCACCACCGGAAACTTCAGATTCTGCTCCTGTGCCAGGATTGCTATACCACGATCCAATCTTCTCCTGAAAATGCATCAAAGAAATGCTTAGTAAAACCACAATAAAAATGAAATCATAATTATTAAAGTCCCCAAGACACTAACACTTTCTTCGTCTACAACAGTATTCTCCTCGCTCTTCTTTTCTTCTTCTTCATCTGGTTCCGTGTAAGGATTGACAAATACTGATACACTAATTATTTTGATCTCTTCCTGCATAAACACCAAAAACAAATATGTTAATATACAAGGATAAACATAAAATATTAAAATGAGCAAGAATCCACGTTCATTTTTCGCTCTAGTAAAACTGCACAAAGGATGAAAACACATGCATGATAGGAACTTGAAATATAAACAAAATCTTACATGTATGAAGATGAAAAGAAATAACGCAAAAATAAGGAGGTAATGCTGACCAGAGGTCGATCATCATCATCAACGGGCACCTTCTCCATCACTGACAAAGTTGTTAAGCCTCCTACAACTCCACCAAAAACCGTATGCTTGAAGTTTAGATGGTTGGCAGACTTGTAAAGGATAAAAAACTGTGAGCCATTGGTATGGGGCCCACTGTTTGCCATGCTAACAACGCCCCTCCCAGAATGAAGCAACTTCGAGTGTACTTCATCTTTGAACGGCTTCCCCCATATCGATTCACCTCCTTTCCCGGTCCCAGTTGGATCACCACCTTGTATCATGAAATTCCTACAAATTATGTATCACAATGGGCTCTTGTGTAAAAGAACTAGAATTTAATCTTTCTATAAAGCAAAGTACGACATGGATATACCTTATATTTCTGTGAAAAGCGACTCCATTGTAATAGCCTCGCTCACAGAGAGTAATGAAGTTCTCGCATGCCCTTGGAGTTATATCACAATGTAGTTCAATATTTAGATCACCATGGGTAGTATGCAACTGCACATACCCCTTTTTCTTTGGGTTTTTTTCAACCTTAATGTATTCATACTCATTATTCGTGACTGGATCATATGATGTAGATGTGAACGATCTAGACATGGCACCACTTGTGTAACGACTCTTTACCTAAAATGTGATAAATCTCTTTTCATAAACGAGAATGCATATAGCTTTTATGATGTTCTACAACTATTTTACCAAATGCATAAATGTTTTTATCTTCTCTATATAAACCATAACAAATACCAACCATTTTAGCATTTACTGGTGTCCTGTCACCGGACATGTGTGCAGCTATTCGAGCAGCAGTTTTATCACTTGAAGCAGCTTTAGCAGCAGCAGCACTTCTTCCATGCACAGAAGCAGATGCCGCATCAACAATACTGAAAGCCTGTTGAGTTTTAACTTCACCATTTGATTTAGGGTTAGCTTTAATGCGTTCTCGAGCAGCTAGAATGGTAGCAAGTGCAGCAGCTCTTTCATTTTGTGCCTTGTTGCCGCCACCTCCATGCAGTGCAAGTTCCCGTCCCTTCTCTGTTTTAAGCTCCTTTAGCATTTGTTTTATATCGCCTCTAACGTTTATGTTGTAGGTTGGATCTGACTCCATTTTCTTAAGTTCTGTGAAGTGAATTCAAAACTTTCACCATCAACGTGAAAACTAAAGCAATCTTACTTGAACTAGTAGCTGCAAGGATTGAAAAAGAGATTATAATTACCTTCATCATCCACTTTCAAGCCTTTCTTGACATGGTCAAAATCCACTAGAGCTTTGCTGTCAATTGCGTTTGGATTCTACAAAGGCATACATAGGAAAGGATAACTCATTAATGATAACCAGACAAGAATGAATAGCAGGTGGCAAAAAAAGGTGTATGTGGGTTAGGTAATGGGTCAAAACGAGTAATGTTGGTGTGAGTTCATCCAAAAACACTTTCTGTCCCAGATTTATAAATAAGTGATGTGTTATACACGTTTAAGTAATAATCTAATTATTTGGATAAAACAAATTAGAAGCTGACCTTGTCTTTCTAGCTAAATTGGAACCTCTAAATGAAATGCATTCAAGGCACGTATTACCTGGATAGTAATAATATCTTCCCTTTTAAAGGGTTCATCTGTTAAAAGCTCCTTCCAGTTCTTCGTTTTAAGGTTCAATTCTTTGATTGCCTATGCAAGATATGGTGTTGAATGCATTTAGTTTTGCAAAACAAATTATTGATAAGAATATAAAATTACGAATGATTAAAGAGATAAGAACCTCATATGAGAACACATTTCCAGTTGTCTTTACTGCAACAATATGTGTGAACTCTGTAAAAACCTTGTTCAACACAGGACAATGATATTCTCCTACAAAATACAAAAGGATTTAACAAAAGTTTAGAAACTTCCTACCAAAGCTTTTGCATTAATGTGTCTACAAGGCAGAAAGTAATTTAAAAGACTATGGAAAACATGAAGTTATGAACACCACATAATACAAACCAAATGCAAAAATGAACGAACTCATCGCTCTCCTGCCGTGAGTCCTTAAAGGCAGGAGAGAGTAGAGCATACCCCCAGGCTGGTAAATATGGGGCCCTGGCAGCTGCACCTTTTTCAATATGATGCATCAAATGCTTCCCCTACTTTCAGTAAAAATCCCAAAAGCCCATTCTCGGAGAAGCTTGGGACGCATTTTATTTGGTAGTTTTTTGGATGTAAAAACCATTGAAATAATGTTTTTTTGATAAAACTCTCTGCCCAAACTCTAACACCCGACTAACACACTAATTTCTACCAGACCCCCCTCCTCTCACCACAATCTCTAACTATATATTTTTCTCCCACCGTCTCCTAAACGTGCTCTGCTCTTCTAGAATCTGCTATTTTCCAGGCCCAAGGCCCATTATGCTCAATGCAGTAGCATATTCCCTATCATTTCTGTTGAAGAAAAACTGAAGAACGGATCAAAGGACGAGTGCGAAAGGATAACTATATATCTAATACAGCAGAGAACTAGTATGAAAAAGAAGTCCGTCATAAAATGTCAACAGATAACTAGTATGAAAGAAATCATCTAACACAGCTTAAATATGCATTCCCTGAATTTACAATAGGGTTAAGTACCATTTTAAGCCCATTTAGCCACTAAACTATTGTTTATCCCGATTAGCCACTAAACTTTAGTTTATTGTTCTGCTTTTGGGAAAATGAATAAAACCAATGGTTAAATCGGTGCAAAGTATGATAGTTTAGTGGTCAAATCGGGGTTAAATCAGTTAGAAAAAGCGTTGAATGGCTGTGTATACAAAATATAGTTTAGTGGCTAAATAAAAAAAAAAATTTGAAAGTTGGATGGTCAAAATGGTACTTAACCCTTTACAATAAAACAAGAGAATAAAAGAGTTGGTCGGGTTGTGCTTACAAAATGAATATGTATATGAGAAAGGAGAAAGGAGAGGAATGATGCAATTATACCTTCAGAGTTCTTGTGAAACGTTAGAGGGATAAGATCTTCTTGTTTGAGAGAAACTCCAGAAACAGGATGTTTTCCATACTTCCTTATGTAGGGAATTATGTGTCTACAACATGAATTTCATAAATAAGCTCAAACAACTAAAAATAAATTTCAGAAAATAGAAACAAACAACACACTAACAGCAAAGATATTTGACTAGTATTGAACCTAAACTCTATAAGAATTTGTTGGCAGAAGGTAATGATGATAGAAAGATAATCATAGGTCATAAATGCCGCATTTGGGAACTTAACAGAAACATTTATTACTCTCAAGTGATCTACGTTTCTTACCATTTCCAAAATGGCAGTTACTGAAGCATTAAAGATAAGAAACACTCACACAATATCGAAAACACTGCCATCTTCAGTGCACACAGCGTCTTCAAATGGAGTAAATGTGAGGCTGCAAATTGCATTCAAGTACAGTGTAAAGCAAGCAGATAACCAAGATAGATTCTGAATGGAAGAGATAGAGGAAGATTGAGTGTACGCGCAGCAATAGAAGGGAAGGCGTTTAAAAGGCGTCCGAAGTTCTTTAGACTTGGCCCCGCCCCACTCGGTGGCCCACTCTGTCTTCGTAATAAACATCCGATCTTTGCTGTGTTGTTTCTTCCCCATTTCTCTTCAAATTTTCGAACTTTTAGCAAATTAGAGGTACCCTGAAAAGTACGCTGGGTATAATAACTAAAAATTAGTAGGGTTTTGGAGGGAGTTTGCAGTGAGAACGACATTGGAAATCGCAGCTCCTAGGTCTGATACAACAGTTTACTTGTTAAAATCCAATAATTCCACCAAGCTGCCTTAATTCTGTGGTGGTCGCACGTCAGGCTGACAATCATAGGCGCATAAGTGCATAACCGCATTTAACCATTCATTAAGAAGAACATGCCATGATTGTTTGAAATTGTTATTAAAATTGAACTTATCTGAGTAAAATTTTGAGCTTCCAAAATTCCAGATGCCATGATTGTTTGAAATTGTTATAATTCCACCAAGCTGCCATGATTACATACTCACACACACTGCACGATGTATATACACAAACCAACTCACCCACAAACCAAACCATTAACTTCAAAATTTGCTGCCATCTTGGATTCCGCTGCACCCTTCGAATTCTTCCAGTTTCGTTTTCAGCCCGTTAAACAATGGGTCAAATAGGTGAAACTAAGAAAATAAGCTAAAAAAGAAAATGGGGTCAAACGTTAAAAGTCCGCACCAACTTTTAATTGAAATGCATTCTACTTCTTTTATTTGTATAGTGTGTGACATTTGGAAGCTGTTTTTTACAGTATAAAGACAAGGGAAAGTTAGAGACATTACTGGAAACCTTTGGTGCAAAAGTTGGTCCTGTTGAAGAATACATTCCTCATAGCCAGGTAAATGGAACACACTATACAAGCACACTTGGTTTATATTTATACATTGTTGATGCATTTTCAATGAACATTCCATACTCACACATGCACTATGATAAAGTTGTTGCTGCATTTAAAAACCACACACACACACAAGAATGATCACCTTTCTGTTTATATTTCCTGTTTACGAGTGGCTAAGTGAAGGCTTTATATATACTACTGCTTTATATATACTACTGATGTTGCTGCTGATAATTAACTTTGAACACACAAAGTTTCTGTTAAAAAAAAAAAGATTTTCACAAGTGGACAGTAGTAATATTAGCAATTTTATGTGTTTTGAATCCTGCAAATTGCAATGTACAAAAACAGAGTAATCTTTTGTGTATCCTTATGAACAATGTCAAGCACCAACTCATTACATTTCAAATAAACTAAAGTGCAAACAGCCACTGTACATGTATTTTCTTCTTCTTTAATTTTATCTTCCTCTTAATTTTTTTAATGTTTAATTAGTTAGGGGAAACTGCCTGTACCATATGTAATTAATTCATTCTATTATCTGTTTCAATGTTTCTGTTTAGCATTTCAGCATCTCAAGTATCAGACTCTATCCTCTCAATCACTCAAGTTTCAGACATATATCACAGGTACTGTTGCTGTGTTTAACTTAATTAATTCCCACACACACACTTCAGAGGAACCCTCGCCATTTAGCCCTTTAATTCTGAGATACTGAATGGACTTTGTTGATTAATTGATCAATTGAACATCCTAATTTGCCATTTATCCCTTTAATTCTGTAATATAATCAGTAAAATAGAATATGCATGTGTGTGTGCTGTGAAGGCATCGTCATGCTTTGTGTGTGTGCAGTCCGAGACTAATCTGAGTCTCGGAAGTGTTCTTTGTTCACTAACTAAACAGCCCCGAATCATAATATAGATTAGCTATGTGTTATATGTGAGTCAGTGCAGCCAACAACCTTAATCAATCTAAAGTCCCTCACACAGAATAGACCTTATCATGTATGCATATAAATATAGTTAAGTTGTGTGTGTTTGGGCATGAAAGTAGCAGCAATAACAACTCAATAACCCCCTTATTCGATTGCAAAACAGAATGTTGTGTGTGCGTGATGTTGATTCGAAACAAAATCGTGTTGTGTGTCCGTGAATAAACACATATATACATGAATCAATTATATAGGCATATACCAAATACAATAGAACACCTAACAGTTAAACACATCATGGTTATTTCAATCACAGATCTGAAACAAAAACTCAAAAGAGCGAACATTTATAACACATCAGCGGCCATTAATTGAATTGAAATATAAGACCAGCGAATGTAAATTATGTAAAATTACCAATCTTCTTTCACATTGAATTGTGATACATACATCTTACTTCTACTTCATGTTACTGCTGTTCATTTATTTATAAAAGTCTCACTCCCACAGATGTTTATATTACAACTCATATTGCTCAATGTACAACTAAATAATGAATAGTGTCAGAACTTTAAGTACTACAACCCTTGAAAGCAAAAAATACAACCTAATTGTTGGAGCTTAAATTAACTAATTTTATACTTACCATAAAAAATTCAAATAGCAACCTACGTTCAATGTATTTTTTTCATCCCATTATGTTTCTTTATTGTGTTGAATTTTAATTTTTTACTTGATTTATGAATTTTCTAATATATATTTTATGTTCCTTTCATGTTTGCTAACTGTAGCCATTAACAAATTAAAGATAATTAAAATAGAATAAAACTTCACTTAAATAACGTCAGTATTGTAAAATAAATTTCTTTGTAGAAAATGGACCAATATTTTTATGCGGATGATTTTTCATCACTCCATCACGTCCATTTGTGGTGGAAATTGACGGCTGTTCGAGTAGAATTCTCTTTGAAGGTTGAAACCCCCTCGAACAAAAGGATGATATTAATTTTACTTGATCGGAATGTAAGTTACACATTAGAATCTTTTTTTGTTATTATACTATATACTATATAAAAGAAGGTAATTTTAACTTATTTAAGTTTTGTTTTTCAAGAGAGAAAAAATGGCAGCAATTATTCCTGAAAGTTTAATATGTTATTATGACCGAAGAGATTTGGTGGGTGGAGTATTTTCCTTGGATCATTTCCAAGTTGATTGGAACTACTATGAATACACAAGGCATGAAGGTTATAGTTTTCTTCGTAATGAATGGGAGATCCGCATAAGCAAAAACACTAAGCTTCACGGTTGACAGGAGCTATTGAAATTAACTTTGTATTTTATCCATTGACGTCTTCGATTAGAACCATTGCAGAAGACATAACCATTCGAAATATGTTGATTGGTACATTTAAAATTTTTATTAAAGCTCTTAGTTTATTTTTGTAACATTTTAAAGTACATAATAAATAACTAAACTTATCTTCTGTTTTAGACGTTGTTGGAAAAATCATCGCGGGTGGTGTGGTTAAGTATGAAGGTTTTGGCACTCTGTTTTACACTTTCTTTGAAGTTTTTCTACTAGACGGAACGTAAGTATGTTTATGTATTAGTATTTTTATGACATATCGTGTACATAGCATCTACTTTCTAACTTTATTTTCGAAAAATTTTAGGGGACCCGTTATGAAGTTTAGGTTGTATGACTATAGTGATACACGTCCTGTAAGGTTCTTCAGAGCAATAATAGATAAATCCATTGTCTACATATCACAAGTTAAACTCTGTCATATGAATACAAGTACGTTATTTTCTATACTCTGTTATCTTTTTGATAATTTAATTTAATTTTCCATATTTTATATTTTAGCATCTCCTTAATAAGCAATCCTATTTATGTTTTCAGTGAATATTTTGATTTCTACGAAGTTTACGAGTGTCAAGTACGAACCCGAGATTCAAGAAGCACACTGCCTTAGACTTTTGTTGGGATGAAAAAACTACATAGACATTTAAACATTTGGTGATGTTCTTTTGATGTGTTGTATTGACATTTGGTGATGTTCTTTCGATGTTTGATATATGGGTTGTATTAACTTTTTTTGATGATCTTTTGTCTATGTTATTGACATTTTGTGATGACAGTTGGATGAAGCATGTTTTTTTTATAAAACCTCAATCCCTTCTATTATGTATGTTTTACAACTTTCTTCTGTTTTTACCTAGGTTGCAAGATTGATGTGTTCTTTATCCTAAATTATCAGTTATTTGATTTTTAAATTTTTAACTTTAAACATAACTATAAACTCTCTAATTATTTAAGCATTCTAAATCATAACATATGCATATATATGCATTTTTAAATCATTAATTCTAATAAGTAACATCATTTTACCTCCAAAGTTGATTCACATATACATCTATTGTTAAAAACCTTATAAAATTCTTGAATGATTAAAAAAAGTACTACTGATTTTTATGAAAAATAAAGACACAACTAACTAAATCAAACATATACATATACATCTAGACTGAAATTAAAGACACTACCAACTAAATCAAACATATACATACATACACATCTAGACTGAAATTAAAGACACAAAAAAATGCATAGTCTATACCATCTATTCATGCTATAGCTAAAACATACCAGCACTTCACAGATTTGGCAATCCCTTTCAGTCATGCACAAATCCCAAATAAAATCAACTCCAATTGAAATAGCATCCACATCCCGTCAAACCCTACTTGAAATAAGAAATATTTAAAGTTTGTTTCATTTTTTTGCAACAATCATTCATAAACTCTACACAAGTCACATAAATCTTACTGCATTCATTCACCTATTTAACCCATTAATTATTTAACCCGTTTAAAAGGATATCTACTTATCTAGACGACGAGAATAAACTTATAAACTCTACACAAGTCACAAAATATAAAAAAATCAGTCAAATACTCAAATATTGAGAGAGAGTCAGAGAGTGAAAGAGATTAGAGATACCGTGCGGAGCTGCGAGCGGCGGAGGAGGGCAGGCGGCGAGGCGACGAGGCGGCGTCCAGGCGAGCGGTCGCCGGTCAGGGTTACAGCCTTTCAGTCGACGACTCCGGTGAGGGGTAGCAGAAGGCAGAAGGGATTTGCGTTTTTTTGGAGCCAACTATGTACATCGAGCAATGGTGGCTGTCTAAAGCAAAAAAAAAACTAGGGTTTTCTTGAAAGTTAGTTTTGGGCTAGGCCTTTTTATAATTTATGGGCTAACTAAATTATGTTAAGTTTTCTAAATTTTTTTTAAGTTAATACTTAATGTTATTTCAATAAATTTAAGTAATAAAAATAACAAATATAAAAAAGATATGTATATTATAAATGTATACATTTTTTGTAGGTGTCACCCAAAAAAATTCTTAGGTGTCACTCAGATTTTTGATAGATACGCAACTCAGTATTTTGAAAATTTATAGGTGTCAAGTGACACTCATGCTATAACTATAGGTCTGCCCCTGGAGAGAAAGACGGAGAAGGAGACTGTTAGAAGGAGATCGATCGCCGATAGAGAAAAACAGACATACAGAGAAAGTTTAGACATTAGTTTATTTATATACTTTAAGGGTAAAATTAAACATTTGTATAAAAAAACAAAATCAAATTAACAAAACACAATAATAAAAATATAAACAAATAATGAAAATTCAAACATTAAAAAAATTAATATTAAATTTAAAAAATTGAGTTAATAATAATATAGGTTTATTATGAAATAAACCAACATGTTTTCATGTTTTTTGCATTTTCGTCCCTCCATGTTATTTTTTTACATAAAAGTTCTCAAGTTATTATTTTCTTTTTGGTTTAGTAAAATTTAGACATTAGAACCCGGTTTTTTTCATAATAAACCCATATTATTATTAACTCAATTTTTTAAATTTAATATTAATTTTTTTAATGTTTGAATTTTCATTATTTGTTCATATTTTTACTATTCTGTTTTGTTAATTTGATTTTGTTTTTTTATACAAATGTTTAATTTTACCCTTAAATTATATAAATAAACTAATGTCTAAACTTTCTCTATATGTCTGTCTTTCTCTATCGGCAATCGATCTCCTTCTAATAGCCTTCTTCTCCGTCTTTCTCTCCAGGGGCGGACCTATAGTTATAGCATGGGTGTCACTCGACACCTATGAATTTTTAAAATACTGAGTTACGTATGTATCAAAAAACATGTTGGTTTTTTCATAATAAACCCTAATAATATTACTATAAATTTGTAACTTTATTTCATGTTGTTTATCAATATTAAATACACAGGAATAAATCAAATCTATACTTGATGTTGAGTTAGGCTTAAATATATAAAGTTAGCCTTGATTAGCCTATCGCCCTATCGAGCAGCCTATTATGATATTTAATTATGAGTGGATTTATCTCATTAAAAAACATATATATGTCTTCTTTTAATAGTGTGTATTGATGTCTGGAGACAAGAATACCACAAGCAAAATCAATCTTGATAGTATGGATATACAAAAAGGTATGTATATTGTATGTGTCTTTTGATGTTATGAAATTTTATGTGCATGATGCATATTTTCTAAAAATTTCAGAAAATCGAAGAAAGTACAATAGAGAGTATTATGAACGACAAAAGTTGAGAAAAAATACTAACGGTGATGTCTCTCAAGTTAATGTAGATATTAGAAAAGGTACGTGAAATACATAGTATATCATTTTTTTTGTTTTCATTATATACTCATTCACACTACATATGGATTAAATAATGATTTTACAGAAAAGAAAAAAGAACACAATAGAGAATATTATGCGCGACAAAAAGATAACATCGAAATGAGAAATATATATAATGGAGAAGGAAGTAGCCAATCAACGTCATTGATGACAAATATCACGATGGTAGACACCACTGGATTGAATACAGAGACACCACAGAGGGTACCATTAGGAACACTGGCAAAACAAAGTATAAATACTTTTCCATGTGATGCTGAGAATAGTGAATCTAGGGCAAGGGCAATGTCTTGTGGTATGGAGACAACACCACATTCACGTGGTGTGATGACTGGAAATAAAGAAAATATTACACCATGTTAAACGCAAGTCTTTCAAGAGCAAAATATTGAAACTATCTCAACAAGTATATTAACTACTGCTCAAAAAAGGAAAAATATAAATCAAATGTATTATCAACGAACAAGGAATAGAAGCTCCAAAAAGACCATCAGTGAACATTTCAAGCAGAGAAGGTTCAAGCCAAATATGTTCAGAGTTAACACATGAATATTTTGATGGTAAAAACCATACACTAAATATTCTTTTTGATACTAACCAATTTCATAGATTATCACAATCATGTTTTCCATTCTAATATAGGCAATCGAAGTTAGTGTGGTATACTACTACCTCTATTTGATGAAGTAGCCGTTCAAGTTTCAATAGGTTAGTGTAACACCCTCCCCGAGCACATAAATGCCACATCAACTCAATACACAGGTGGCAACATCTCAATACTCTATTTAAACACATGTCATAGGATAACTCGAAATCACTGACAATTTAAACTTTCACATAATTGTCATTAACACATAATCCACTAGGTTACAACATCCCCAAAAGATGCTAACGCAGCCAACACTAACATAATCCCTAGCAAGGCAGATACACCGTCCTCGATTATCCGCAATTCCCTGTTCAGCAAACCCGGCTACCAATCTCTTTCCCGATACCCTGAACACGGAAGACTCGAATACGTAAGCTCGGAAGCTCGTGAGTACGCGAGGGTTAGACTCTGCTCAATAACACATATAGCATGCACAATACAGTAATATCTCAACATATATGTGCAACTCGATGCATAACGCAGAATATCTCAGCATATATGTGCAACTCGATGCACAACACAGAATATCTCAGCATATATGTGCAACTCGATGCACAACACATATCTCTGCTCAATTATGCAACTCAATGCATAACACATATCTCTGCTCAAAAGGGGACCACGTTCCCCAGCTAACAGGCCGCACACAGCAGCGGTTAGCTACTCAATAGGCACAGGAGCGACCTGGCAATATCACTGCTGTATATATATACAGTCTCACATCTCGTGACTGGTTAGGGACAGTCAGCCTGCGCGATCACACATCGCGGACACCTGCACTCAAACACATATAACACGTATCGGGTAGAAAAGATCATACCTGCACGTTCCAGCTCAATCTCATACACATATCACATCACATACCACTGGATCTCGTCTCATGCACGTATAACATATATGTGGGAATAGAATCATACCTGCTATTCGCGTCCCTGTCTCATTCACAATACACAATATACACGTAGACGAAACTAGCTACACAATCATGACTCGAAAAATCATCCCGCGGTTTGGAAAAGAACTCGGGTACTCACCTGATCGATCCACTAATCCCGGAATCTCTGACTCGGCTCGGCTCGCTGACTCGTCCCTGAAATTACACACGGATCCCACTTGTTAATACAAATCCCACGAACACATATCGCAAACTCATAATGAACATGAACCCGACTCGGACTTAATTTCGATCCCCAACAGAACCCCGAAACAATCCCAATCGGAACCGAAACCCGACCAATTCTCGAAACCCGACCCAAGACTCGACTCAAAGCAATTCCAACAAGACCCTGAATATACACAAAACCCATCCCGAGCAACCCCGAAGGAACCCAACACCATTCCGACCCAACTCAATTCACAAGACTAATTTCGGATTTCTTCTGCAGGCCACTTGTCGCGCCGCGGACCCTCTGGTGGTCGCGCCGCGTCCCCTGTTCCTCTGCGCGTCGCGCCGCGGCCCCCTGCGCGTCGCGCCGCGACCAGCCGCCTGCTTCCACCCCTGCACTTCGGTTTCCATGGCTGAACTAGGGGTCTCAAACCCCAACCCTCAACTTCAGCAGCCAAAGAGGCACACAAAACTCATGTATATTCAACCCATATACCCCAGAAACCAATTCCCAAATATACACATACATATTTCAAGGTCTAGCTATTCAAATTCACAATTCTTACCTTTGCAAGCTCAAGAACACAAGGAAAAGAAGAAGATGAAGCAATAGACAACACCCAGCTCTTGATTTCAGCTTTCATTCCCTGCTGGAGCTCCAGAATCTCACGCACACACACTTCACACACTTAGGGATTTCAAAGGATAAGGGAGAAGTGAATGAGGACACGTATATATGAGTATCTCTATTTCGGCCGGTCCCGAACCCATTAATCTGAACCCGATATCACATTTTCACAATTAATATCCTTTTAACTCATTTAACTCCACGAACCCAAAGATATAATTAATCCACTAATATTATACCCGGAGACACGTAACTCGCAACCCGACACGTATATATCCACTAATCGGGATCTCATTGGCCCAACACGATATCAATTATTTAAACATCCACTAAAATAATTCCACGCAATAACTCTGAAAACGGGATGTTACAGTTAGTGTTTAATTTACATCAACGTTTTATATAATATTTTATTCAAATAAAGAAATATTTTTTTAAAGTTTTATGTTTTAGAATAACACTTATACAATTAACGAAATGGATGTAGGTAGTTGTACTGAGGTCAATGCCAACACATTAATTCAAGATGAGATCCATAATGAGGATCTGTATGACTTTGTTTACGATGGTATCCCTAAAGAACATTGCGTCTTGAAGGTACAGAATTCATGTGTTCATTGTGGAGCAAAACGCTTGCAATTTGAATTCCCCACCTTCTGTTGCAGAATGGAAAGACAAAGTTGGCACACTCACCAATTCCCCAAGAGTTGTATCATCTCTTCACCTCCCAATCTGAAGAGGGTGAAATGTTTTACGTGCGTACAACACGAATTTTTCCTTCACGTCCATGGGTGTAAAATTGGATGATACAACAACTAACATGACATTTGGAGTATATACTTTTCGTGCGCACGGAGGGATATATCATAAAATCGATAATTTAGTTTCGACTGATGGAAAATCAAGATACTTACAATTATATTTTTATGATTCTAAATCTGGTTATTCACATAGAACACAATGGGCAACTCTTGATAGACGCATCATTCAAATATTGACCCGTGTTCTTGCTTCAAACCCGTATGTGAGAACATTTCGAACCTTGCTGAGTTGGGACCGCTCGACAAGTATAGGGCCACTTTTAATGCATCAGTGGAACTTGACCATAGATTGTACAATCGGCGGACTACAGCTGAGGTTTGAATATAAGAACTTGAGTTTATTTATTAATAATAAAATGTGTTAGACACCACATTGAATTTTTCATGGATAGGTTGCTGGTATTTGGATTGAAGGAAATGACAACATCACTGCATACAAATGAAGTATTGTTTTGTATGGTAGGCCTGGACATAGTCAAAAAATTCAATCGTACTTTGGTTGTTATGATCCACTGTCGTATCCAATGTTCTTTCCCAATGGCGAGTCTGGATGGCATTCACGTATACCAAGACATGGAGTTCCTATTGATGAGATCATCAATGATAATGAAGACATCGAGGAAGAGTTCGAATGTATGTAATATATCACAAGTTATAGAATTGATAAGTTAATCACAATTATGAAATATGTACTTATAGAAAATTGTAATTTATAAAACAATAATATTATGCAGAGTCTAACGTAAGAAGAGGTAGGAATACTGTAACTATGAGAGAGTATTATTGTTACAAATTTCAAATCCGCTCTGACGAGAACATGGTTCTATTTGGAGGGAGATTGTTACAACAGTTTGTGGTAGATACATATATCAAGATTGAGACTTCAAGGTTGCTTTTTTGTCAACTAAACCAGTCCAAAATAAGAGCAGAATTGTATCAGGGTGTTGTGGATTGCGTGAATTCCGGTGAGGTTCGACCAAGTAGAGTCGGACAACGAGTTGTGTTGCCTGCGAGTTTCATTGGAGGTCCACGTGACATGCATCGTAGATTTTTAGATGCGATGACTTTGGTTCAAGATGACGGGAAACCTGATTTTCTTATTACCATAACATGTAACCCAAAGTGGCCAGAGATTGATGATGAGCTGTTTCCAGGCCAGACGGCACAAAATCGTCCAGACCTTGTGACGAGAGTTTTCGTGCCAAATTAGAAGATTTCAAGGAACAACTCTTCAAAAGCATATCTTTGGCGTAGTCGGGGCATACGTTTACGTTGTAGAGTTTCAAAAGCGTGGTTTGCCGCATGCACACTTCCTTTTGATAATGAGACCAGAGCACAAGATAACTGATCCCGACCAGTATGATAAGATGGTGTGTGCTGAAATTCCAGACCCCATAAAGTATCAACAATTGCATGAGTTAGTAGCCAAACACATGATGCATGGTCCTTGTGGTTACTTACGACCATCCAGCCCTTGTATGCAGAATGAGAAAGGACAGTGTCATTCCAAATATCCCAAGCAATTTAATGAGAGAACGACCCAATGAGATAATTCATTCCATTGTATCGAAGGAGAATTTATGGAATGACGGTGACTGCACGTGGTTATACTCTAGACAATAAATGGGTGGTCCCATATAATCCAAAGCTTTTGATGTTGTTTAATTGTCATATCAATGTTGAGGCTTGTTCGAGTATAAAATCTGTGAAATATATATATATATATATATATATATATATATATATATATATATATATATATATATATATATATATATATATTTAAGTATGTTTACAAGGGTCATGATAAACAGTCTATCCATATTGATCCCGACGGAGAAGAAGGTGTATCAACGAGATAAAAATGTTTGAAGATGCACGTTATGTATCTCCACCTGAGGCAATGTGGTGGATTTTTAGTTTCCCACTTTCACAAATTCACCCTTACGTGATGGCATTGCAAATTCATCTCCCGAATAAGCAAACTTAATGACAGATATTGTAGACAGGGAGAGAGATAAACAATCAATGTTGACTGCATTTTTCGAGAGAAACAAATTCGATGAGACTGCAAGGCAATATTTGTATAAAGATTTTCCAAGACACTTCACATGGAATGCGAGCTCACGTCGTTGGAATCCTCGAAAACAAGGATTAATGAAAGGGAGATTGGTTTCTGCTATTCCCGCCGAAGGTGAGCGTTACTACCTTCGGTTACTTTTATCGCATGTTAATGGACCTACAAGCTTTGACGATCTGTATTCAGTTAATGGTATATTTCATCAAACATTTCGGAAAGCTGCACTTGAGAGAGGGTTAATATAGACCGATGACAATTTATCACAATGCCTTACGGAAACGTCATTATTTCAGTTTCCTAATGCTATGAGGAGACTATTTGCGACTATATTGATTTATTGTGAGCCTGGAGACGTTCGAAAGTTATGGGAAGACCACTACGAATCACTTTCTGAAGATTACAGTCGACGGTGTGAAAATATTGAGCGTGTTCGCGATATGGTTCGGACCGACAATTCTATATTTCTACTATCTATGGGTAAGAATCTTGATGACTTTGATCTTCCAAAATTAAACTCAGTTGTCAATTTACAAACAAGAGTGCCCCGTGAAGTGCAAGAGGAATATTCCATTTTTGTTGAAGAAGAACACTTGCGTGCCCGCGACTCCCTTAATGTTGATCAAAAGGCTGCGTATGATGCGATAATGAAGCATGCGGATGATGATCGTCCAGGCGTGTTCTTCATAGATGGTCCCAGCGGAACAGGAAAAACATTCATGTATAAAGCGTTACTTGTTGAGGTTCGATCACGTGGCCTTATAGCCCTTGCGACTACTTCGTCAGGTGTTGCAGCTAATAACATGCCAGGGGGAGAACGACACATTCACGATTTAAGGTTCCCCTTAACCTTTCTAACAACTCAGTGTGTAACATCAAAAAACAAAGTGGGGCTGCTCAATTGCTACGAGATGCCAAAATTATCATTTGGTATTAAGCATCAATGGCTAAAAGGCATGCGGTGGAGGCGCTCGATAGAACATTACAAGACATCATAGGGGTGTCACTCCCATTCGGCGGAAAGATTATGGTTTTCGGAGGTGATTTTAGACAGGTGTTGCCGGTCGTGAGACATGCCACTCGGGCACAAATTGTAGACTCAAGCCTACGAATGTCTCCTCTTTGGTCTGCAATTGAAGAGATACGACTAAATATAAATATGAGAGCACTAGCTGATCTGTGGTTTTCTAATTTTCTACTACGAGTCGGTGATGGAGACGAGGAAGTAATAGATGAAAGTTTTATTCGCATACCTGATGACATGACCATTCCATACACTAATAAAGCTAAATCGCTGAACGATTTGATCGATGCAGTTTTTCCGTCTCTTCAAATCAATGGAAGCTCTTCAGATTATATCATTTCTAGGGCGATCTTATCGACTAAGAACAACAGCGTTGACGAGATAAATGATTTGCTAATCAACAGATTTTGTGGAGAGGAAAAAAGCTACTATAGTTTTGATGAAGCAAAAGATGATAAGAATAACTTCTATAAGATAGAATTTTTAAACTCTCTCAATGTCAGTGGTTTGCCTCCTCATCATCTTCGTCTCAAAATTGGATGCCCGATACTACTTTTACGAAATATCGATCCCTTAAATGGATTATGTAATGGCACAAGACTGATATGCAGAGGTTTTCAGCAAAATGTCATCGATGCAGAAATAGCGGTTGGTCAGCATGCTGGTAAAAGGGTGTTCTTGCCAAGAATTTCTTTATGTCCATCTGAAGAAGATATTTCCCATTCAAATTGAAGAGAAAACAATTTCCTGTCCGACTTAGTTTTGCTATGACAATCAATAAAGCTCAGGGACAAACAATTCTGAATGTTGGTGTTTATCTACCAGAATCAGTATTTTCACATGGGCAACTTTATGTGACACTGTCTAGAGGCACATCACATCACAATACAAAGGTATTGGTCAAATCAGCCAAAAATTTCAATCGTGATGGAGTCTACACTAGGGGTGTGCAGTATTTGGTTTGGACTCGAAGAAACCGAAAACCAAACCAAACCGAATTCGAATAAAACCAAACCAAATTTATAAAACGGTTTTCGATTTGGTTTGGTCCCAAACCGAATTCTTAATATGGTTTTCGGTTTGAAGATCGGTTTTCCCTTTTTCAGACCAAACCAAACCGAAAACCGAATTTCAATTTTAATATAAAAAAAATAATATTCAATTATAATAATGGTATACATTTATCCATCACAAAAAGACAAAATGTCAAAATCATTTACACACACACAGTTCACGCTCACGGCTCCAGGCCCCTCATCTCTCTCACGATCTCATCCTTCAAAGTGAAAACCCTAGGGCCGCCACGCCTCGTCGCTGCCGCCTGCTGTCGACCGCTCTCCTCTCCTCTCGTCGACCGCCGCCAACTGCTCTCCTCTCCTCTCGCCGCCTGTTGCCGACCTTTCTTCTCTCCTCTCGCCAGTCGACGTCTGCTCTCCTTTTCAAACCAAACCGACAACGACGAGGTGAAATCGACTGGTGTTCTTCTTCTCCGACGAGAACAAGTGTTGACTCCATGACTGTTGTATCTTCTTCTTCTCCGAGACTCCGATGACGCATGACTGGTGTATTCTCTTCTTTAACGGGTTCTTAACTAAATGTTTGCTTTTTTGAGTTTTTGTTTCAGATTTACTCATTTTGAGTTTTTTTTTTCAAATCTGTAATCGATTTAACCTTGATGTGTTTAACTCTTTAAGTGTTCTATTGTAATCGACTTCTTAGCAATATTTCGGTTTCCTTGGTTTTCAAACCGAACCAAACCGATTTTGAATTCGGTTTTCGGTTTGGTTTTGTGTAATCTGAATTCGGTTTGGTTCGGTTTTCGGTTTCACCTTCAAAATATTTCAAACCGAGGAAACCGAACCAAGGAAACCGAATAACCCATAAACCGAACCGATGAACAGTCCTAGTCTACACATCAAATGTTGTGTATCAAGAAGTTTTACGTGATTATTAAGGTACGATCATATGGTCAATATTACACTTGTTACAATATGCATCTATTATAATTATCAACATTTTATTATTTGCAGAATTTACTTACAGCTGGACTCTTCGACTATATATATAATGACAGATGCTACATTAATTTTATTTTTTTTCCATAAATATGTTGTCTTTTTATTTTGCTATCGTACAGTTTTTTATTATAATTGTATTGCAAATGTTGATTGAATACTATTTTTATCCTTTGATGTTCAACAAAAATTTTGAAGTAATTTTTTGTATTTTTTATTTGAATAAACATATTGGAATTGAAAGTTAATCATGATATAAATTGTATGTATATTTGAAAGAAATTATTCATCGTTGAAAACCATATTTTTTGTCATTCTAAAAACAAGTCATCGAACAAAAAATGTTTGTCGTCGCCGCCGCTTTGCGCGGGTACAAGACTAGTAACTAAAAATTAGTAGGGTTTTGGAGGGAGTTTGCAGTGAGAACGACATTGGAAATCGCAGCTCCTAGGTCTGATACTACAGTTTACTTGTTAAAAAACTAATAATTCCACCAAGCTGCCTTAATTTTGTGGTGGTCGCCCGTCAGGCTGACAATCATAGGCGCATAAGTGCATAACCGCATTTAACCATTCATTAAGAAGAACATGCCATGATTGTTTGAAATTGTTATTAAAATTGAACTTATCTGAGTAAAATTTTGAGCTTCCAAAATTCCAGATCCCAAAAATATAAGAATTGTTACTTAGGGCTTGCCAAGCTAACCTGCTCTCCTTCATATAAAACTTCTGTCAAAGTTTTTAATTGTATCGAGGTTATATTGTTTCCCACTGATACATCATATCAAACATTTTATTTACAAGTTGCATAATTGCATTTAGGTACCAAAATCATAATCGCACATGCGACAGTTATGTGAGGTCAATGGATTGCAGCTAATATATATTAATTACAATATAAGTAATCAACTACTTAATACTATATACATTTAACAAATTCTACAAAGATTACATGTTAAAACCAAGATTTGAAGAATTAGGGTTTACTTCACCGAAAAACCAAGAGGAACAGCGAGCAGCGGCAGACGCAGGTGCAATCTAGCTAGAGCAAAGAGGAAAAGAACTCGAGATCGTCGACTAGGAAGAAGCCAACAAGCCGGGGCAGAGAGGGAGAGAGAGAGACAGCGAAAGATTACAAATATAGACGAGAGAGAGAGAGAGAGAGAGAGAGAGAGAGAGAGAGAGAGGTGAAGAGCGGTGACCCGAATCTCTATTTGGGCTTAGAGTTTTTGGGCTTAGAGTTTATGGGCTTGGTGTTGAGTGCCTGTGTTTAAAATGGTTGTGGGCCTACCAATTATTTCTTGCAAAATATTAAGTTATTTTGTAGCCCGTTTGGTTTGCAATCGATGAGGGACCAGGAACTAGTGGGAGTGGGAGTGGGAGCCAAAATAGGGCAAGAGCACTGGAAGCACGATATGCTTACAGCCTTGTTTGTTTTTTTGTTAGAAGATCTTCGAATCTTTTATGTCAGCAAACTCGAAGACGTGGAAAGATGTTTTATATGAAAGTGCGTTTGTATTTTTTCATCTGCAAACGTCTTCCCGCGTCTGCCGAATCGTCTGCGAACGTCTTTCCGCGTCTGCGGACGTCTGCAGACCTTCAAGTCATCTCTTCTGATCGCAGATTTTTACTGCTAAGTCCGCAGATCGCAGACATCAACCTCTTAAAAAACAAACAACTCCTACGTGTCTGCATTTCGGATGGGATATGATTATTATGTCTACAGCGTTATGGATGGTTAAAAAATAGGGCTAATCGTTAAAAATGAAAACAACTTTGTGCGTTTTTAACATTTATAACAACATTATTTATTTTTTTTTATCATTAAAAGCAGTAACTTTTACGTTTTTTATCACTTATAGCAAAACTTAAGAAAGTTGTTGCTATAAATGATAAAAAAATACAAAAGTTATTGTTATTAATGATACAAAATACAAAAGTTGATATTATTCATATGAGAAAATACAAAAGTTGATGCCATTAGTGACAACAAATAAATAATGTTGCTATAAATGATAAAAAAATTAAAAAGTTGTTACTATTTTTAGTAATTGGCCCTGAAAAAATATTATGTACAAATAACCACTCATTTAGGGTTGTTCCATTTCTACCATGGGTCTTAACAAATCTTGTAGGTCCCGAGAGGTTCCCAAAGTATATAGCTTTAAGCTGTAGAGGGGGGGGGGGTGAACACAACTATTTAAAAACTACACACTGTTTTCTCAATGTTTGTATGTATTATCAACAAGTTGTTAGACAGGCTGATATTTTGTGCTTGAAGAAGATGATTCGTATACCAATTTCTGACAGTGAGAGTGTTACAGTGTACGGGGAACGACACAAAGGTGAGATTGGTATCGTTTCTATGGCCAGGGCTCGGCGGTATGTTTCTAAGGAATGCGAGAGATTCTTGGCTTATATTGTTGATGCCCACAAGGAGAAGAATACCATAGAGGATATACCTGTGAATAGAGAGTTCTCTGAGTTATTCCCAGATGAGTTGCCTGGGTTACTGCCAGATCGTCAAGTTGAGTTTCGTATAGATCTTGTTCCTGGAGCGGTGCCTATAGCTAAGACGCCTTACAGGGCACCTACAGAGATGCGAGAGTTGATGTCACAACTACAGATCGTGGATTTATCCGTCCGAGTTCATCCTCATGGGGAGCACAAGTATTATTTGTGAAGAAGAAGGGTGACAGTATGCGGATGTGTATAGACTATAGAGAGTTGAATAAAGTGACAGTGAAGAATTGTTATCCGCTTTCACGTATCGACGACTTGTTCGATCAACTTCAGGGTTCGAGTTACTTTTCGAAGATAGACTTGAGATCTGGGTATCATCAGTTGAGAGTAAAAGATGAGGATATACCGAAGACAGCATTCTGAACACGCTATGAACACCATGAGTTTCTCGTGATGCCATTCGGATTGACTAACGCATCCGCAGCCATTATGAATTTTATGAACATGGTGTGTAGATCTATGTTGGATCGTTTTATGATAGTGTTCATTGATTACATCTTGATTTACGTGAGGAGATCCAAGGACCACGAGTAGCACCGAGGACCACGATCGGCACTTACGATAGGTTCCGACTGTGTTGCGAAGGGAGAGACTGTGTGCTAAATTCTCCAAGTGCGAGTTTTGGTTGCGCGAGGTACAGTTTCTGGGTTATGTGGTGAGTGAGGGCATCAAAGTAGATCCAACGAAGATTAAGGCATTGATGAGTTGGGAGCCCTCAAAGACAGTGCTAGAGTTTCGTAGTTTGCTGGGTCTTGCCGAGTATTATCGACGGTTCATTCAGGACTTTTTGAGGATTACCGTGTCGTTGACGAGATAGAAATGATAGATTATACCTTTTGAGTGGTCCGATGAGTAGGAGTATACGTTCTGAGAGTTGAAGGCCTGCCTATGTCAGTCTCCAGTATTGACTTTGCTAGAAGGTACAGAAGATTTTGCTGTGTACTGTGATGCTTCAGGGTCTGGATTGGGTTGTGTTTTGATGCAAAGAGGGAAGTGATTGCTTATGATTCACGCTAGTTGAAGACTTATGAGGAGAATCATACCGTGCATGATCTTGAGTTATACGTTATAGTGTTTACATTGAAGACATGTCAACATTATCTGTATGAGTCTCACATTATTGTGTATACCAATCATAAGAGTCTTCAGTATTTATTTAATTAGAAAGAGTTGAGTATGAGACAACGGCGTAGTTTAGAGTTGCTGAAGAACTATGATATGAGATTCAGTTTCATCCAGGGAAAGCGAACGTGATAGCTGATGCATTGAGTCATAAGTTGAGTCATAAGGCATGTGGCCAGACAGTGATTACCCGGGCTACCAGACTCGAGATTACTTCAACTTTGATTAACAGTTTGAAACTGGCTCAGCAAGAGGGCTTGCGAGCGGAGAATATGAAGAGAGAGCTGCTTACAGGGGCAGATTGAGACACTGACCAGGGATGACAGAGGGTTGTTCACCTTTCGTGACAGAGTTTGGGTCCCTAGAGTTAGGAATCTTCGTCAGTTGATACTCGTGGGAGCACCAAGATATATAGAGATCTCCGTGAGTTTCATTGGTGGCCAGGGATGAAGTAAGATGTGAGCTGATATGTCGAAGAGTGTATGACTTGTTTGCGTGTGAAGATGGAGCATCAGAGACACTATTACTATGGATTAGTTAGCCTGGCTCTACATTAGCGAGATCGTATCGAGACACAGAATTCCTAAGTCGATTACTTCTAACAGAGACCCTCAGTTTACTTCACAGTTCTGGCTGAGCTTTCAAAGGGAATTGAGCACTTTTGTACAGTTGAGTACATCGTACAGACCTCAAATAGATGGGAAAATAGAGCGCACTAGTCAGACTCTCGAGGATATGTTGCGAGCATGTGTGATCGGTTTCAGTGGTAGTTGGGACATACATATTCCATTAGCAGAGTTTGCGTATAATAACAACTACCACACCACCATTAAGATGGCTCCATTCGAGGCGCTTTACTGGCGTAAATGTTTGGCCCCTGTGTGTTGGGGTGAGGTCAGTGAGTGACCTATTAGTGGGCCGAAGTTATTACAGGTTACTAGTGATAAAGTGGTCATTATCCGCGAACATATGAGAGTCGCATAGAGTCGCCAAAGGAGTTATGTCGACCTACGTATGATAGAGCTTGAGTTCAGAGTTGGGGATCGAGTCATGCTGAAAGTTTTGTCGTGAAAAGGGGTAATCAGATTTAGACATAGAGTTAAGCTGAGTCCACAGTATATTGGGTCATTTGAGATTGTTGCTAGAGTTTGGGATCAAGCTTGATGATTAAGATTGCCTTCAGAGTTAGCCGGTGTGCACGATACGTTCCATGTGAGTCGTTTGAGAAAGTGTTATTTTGTTGATCATTCTAAAGATGATCAGTATGTGCCATAGTCGAAGATTATAGTTGATGACCAGCTTAGCTATGTCGAGCTGCCCGAAGCGATTATCGACCGGAAGGTGAATAAGCTGAGAAACAAAGAGATTGAATTAGTACTTGTTCAGTGGAAACATCATAAGGGTACTAGCGCCACCTGGGAGCCCGACTCTGAAATGAGAAGCCCCTATTCCCAATTGTTCCAGAATCCGAGTTAGATTCGGGGGGAATCTACTTAAGAGGACAGGATTTGTAACATCCCATTTTTAGACATGGTACATGGAATTCTTTTATTGGACATTTAATTTATTAATATTGCATTGGTCCAGTAGTAACCTGATTAATGGATTTATACGTGTCGGGATTTAGTATACGTGGCACTGGGCTATACTTTTAGTGGATTAATTATATTTGTGAGATCACGAGATTAAATGGATTTAACTTATATTAATAGTGAAAGGACGATATCAGGTTCGGATGATTGGGTACCTGGTTACTAAATATGGAAATATATATATGGCCATTTTGAACCCTTCCCTTTTCTTTCCTTTAACACCAAGTAAGTGATGTATGTGTGTGTGGTGGCTGGACAGAAATAGGAACACAATTTGGGACAGGAAAGCAAGTGGGAATCAACAAGTAGTAGTCGAATTCGTGGATTAATTCTCACCAACTTATGTTCTTGAGCCATTAAGGTAAGAAGTTGTTATTTTGTTGGATTTATTTATGTTATAATCTGTAAAATCGATGGAATTGGTTATTGAGCATGTAGGGTATAGAGATATATTGATTTCGTGAGTTTATTGGGCTGAAAATTGGATTATTGGGGTGGTTTTACCCCTAGAACGACCATGAAAACAAACAAAGGAAGACCTGCTCGCCCAGGAGCGCAGTCATGATCCCCTGAGCACGGCCGCGGCGACTTTTGTGGCGGTGTGTGGTCGAGCACGACCAAGATCCTTGATCGCGGGCCGGGATGATGAGCGTGGACGCAATGGCCTGAGCGCGACCGCGATCCCTACCGCAGGGTCGCAATCAGCTTATTTGGGCCAGATTTGGGTTTGGGGTTTTGGGGCCCATTCGTGGTTACTTTTGGGGTCCGATTCAGTTATGGGATCAATATAAGAAACTCTTATGTGTATCTGTTGATCTGTATTAATATTCTGGGATTCGTGTATACAGGGACGAGCAGAAAGTGAGACGGGCCGAGACTGTGATTAGAGGGTTTAGTGAGTTGGTCAAATGGACATGTGCGTACTTGAGTTCTTTTCCAAACACGCACTTCTTTATGAGTTTTATCTGTGTAGCTGTGGTTGTATGTGTTGAGTATGAAACATGAACGTGAACCTTAGGTATCATTTCATTCTTGTTATTATATGGGTTCTATGTGCATGAGATGAGATCCATTCCAGGGTGTCCGTGAGTTCCATGCGGACTGTTATTCGCGATGGGTGATCGGACTGTCTCTGTGCCTGAGGATGAGCAGCCTGTTCACCCAGGTTCATCTGTTTACCCAATGACCTTTGTGGCCAGTTGCTCTGTGCCACCTGAGAACAGGGAACAACCTAGTCTCCTCACCTGTCCAAACACATGACCCTGCCACTTCTCCCACCATATACTCCAGGCTAAGGAAGAAATCCTTAGCTATTTTTGTAATTAACTCTAAATATAATAATAATTAACAAAATAAATTTCAACTATAAATGAGATATAATAAAACCATAGGGACTAAAACTATTATTAATAACAACGGTAAAAAGATGATTATTATAAAGTTAGTTTAACATCCTAAAGACTAAAACCAGAAAAAATAAGTAAAATAGAGACAAAATTTAGGATTATCAAGGTTGAAGGACTAATTACATATAAACCAAGCTGAACAGTCCATTTGTTTTACTATTTTTACAATAACTAGGGGTGTACAAAATTCGGATATCCAAAATTTTGGATAGTGATTTTTGCTATCCGAATTTGAAATTTCGGATATCCGATTTACAGATATCCGAAATTTCGAATTCGGATATCGGATTATCCGAAAATCTGAAAATTCATATTTTTGTAATTTTTTTAAAAATTTGAATCATATATTTAAATATCTAATATACAATATCATATATTCAAATACATATTAAAGATAAATATATCACAAACTAATTGTATTACTCAAAATGATTAAATAAATTAATAAAGGTTAAAAAAAAGTAAAATATATAAAATATTAGTTAATAAACGCATAATATCAAGATAAAACTAAATAAATATACATTAGAATAAAATAAACACGTATAACCAATGTTAAAATATATAAATTTTCAAGTTTTTGGATTTCAAACTTTTGGATTTTTTAACGTCTGAATCTGAATTTTAAATTTTGATATCCAATTAAATTTTGATATCCAATTTTCCCATCAAAATAAAGAGTCGGCAGCCGCTTTTGCCACTACCCACTACCCTGCCGTGACTATCTCTTTTCGTCGGTGACTTGCCCTCTTCGTCTCAAGTCCCACCTCCTACTCAGCTGCTTTTGCCTCCTCTACCCTCTGGTGACCGTGACCATCTATCGATCTTCTCGCCGGCGACTTGCCTTCTTCGTCTCCGGTCTGTTGACCACTCATGTTTTTGTTTTTTTTTTGTACGAAACTACGAAACTATTGTTTGTCTATGCTTTGACTCTCTCCTCTCCGATTGGTAGTACCGGGTTTTTTTTTGGGTTTTCAAACCGAACCAAACCGATTTAGATACTGTTCAGTTTTGGGTTTGGTTTGGTCTCATCTAAAATCGGTTGGACCTACAAATTGTACCTCTAAAACCTCTCAAGTGTCTTCGCTCCCACTTGTTCTTTGCTACTTGCTCTTCCATACCCTTTTTCCGAAACTTTTCATCTTCATTGGTTCATCTCTCTTTATTTTCCACCTTCAAATCCAAAATTTCCCCTTTCATTCCACAAATTTCATTGTTCAATTCATGGATCACCGATGTCAATAAGAAAAGCCTAAACAATTTGCTTATTATGCCTCAATTTGTGTTGCGTATGCATTCTTTATGTTTTCGTGAAGATCGTGTGCTCCTATAACCAGAAAATGCGTTATATTTCCTTGGTTTTCTTGGAATTCTTTATGGGGGTTTTTGTTTTTTGACTTGGCAACTTAATTCATGCTTGGGTTAAGAAAATGGAGGCGTTTATGGCGTTATATGTTGTTATTCTTAAGCATTGACTTTGTGAATTGCATTTATTTAACGTAGAAAGAGTATGAAGAGTCTTTTAAAGAAGCTACACATGATGCCTAATCAAGCTTCTGATGTTAACTCAGAAGGGTCTAGTTCTTCCTCTTCTTATTCAAAAGGTAATCAGAAGTTGAGTGATGTTTCGTCATCAATTGAGAGCTTTTCCCATGAACATAATAAATCATTGTCTGGTATTTCGGGATGGCTTAGCTCAGTTACGAATCGTCCAAGTGGAAGTCCTAAATCCTCATCTTCAAATGTGAAAGTAGGAGATAATAAGAGTGAAGGGTTTGATACAATGACTAGTGATGCTGGTAATTCGAGGGATCCGGAAGTGGAGGAAGAGTACCAAATACAGTTAGCTTTGGAGTTAAGTGCAAGAGAGGATCCTGAAGCTGTGCAGATTGAAGCTGTTAAGCAGATAAGTTTGGGCTCATGTCCTCCTGAGAATACCCCAGCTGAAGTCCTTGCGTATCGATATTGGGTAACCTCAGTTCCCATCTCACTTTAACTACTAATAATGTATATACATTTTTGCTTACGGCATCGTGAACATTGAAGGCTTCTTGTTGTAAATAATGGGCCATGGTAAAATAGAACATGGGAAAACAGATTAGCACAAATCAAGAACATAGGATTACATGGTTCGTCCACGGTTGCATTGGCTAATCTTTCGTTATTTATTCGTATTAGGGCTTACATAGGAATATATTTATCTGTGAAATCTAGGCTCCCACTTGGGTTTCTGACAGTGGCAGCTAACGGTTTCTCGACAACACATACAATTGTAATATGACAATATACTTGTAAACTAGCTTATTACTGAACGCTGTTGAGATTGTTATATAGTGTAATTGGTGATTTCTGTGTATCAAGACCTACCTAACGGGCATCGTATGCAAAGGTTATGCATTTTAGCAAGTATGCAGTTTTGTTTGTTATCCATCACGTACGTTGCTCGATATAACCCTTAATGTGGGAGTGGGATTATGCATGAAAAGGGGAATTAGAGATTATATCGAACAATATAGGTATGGAGGCGCATTTCTATCAGTGGTGAGAATTGATGTTTTTCTTTGTGGGGGTATCATGAAAACTAAGGCTTTGGAATTTGTGAATTACTAAACAGAGATTCAATAGGATATAAAGCAGGCACATTGTCCAAATAATATATGTGCTAATGAAATCCTATAGCTAACAGCATGCAAAGACAGAGATTGTACGCCCTAATAGTAACATTATGCATACATTAATTTGCAGTGCAGTCACTACTTGACAAATCCCTTCTTTAAACTTCCTCTTTTTTTTTTTTTTTTTTTTTTTTTTTTTTTTTTTTTTTTTTTTTTTTTTTTTTTACTGCTGAGGCATGTTTATTATCATGAATAGACTGATTATGTGAAAACTGCTCTTCATCTTATTTCTAAACTTCAGTTCTTATGGAAAGATGTTCAAATTGAAGCCCACATATTTTCCGGCACCCTTCTAATTATGCCCTTTTGCTAAGATCATGTATAAAATTGCAGGTTAGCTTCTATGCAAATGTGCATCCCTTGTCAAATTCCCTTAAGATTGTTAATTCAATTCATGATCATGCATAACTTTTTCCTATTTTTGGTGTTAAGCTTTCAAATTCCTACATTTTTGGACTATAATTGAGAACATGTATATTGGGTTCTAACCTTTCTCATGTCCTAGACTCGTTCATACTTCACAGAACTACAATGCTCTTAGCTATGATGATAAGATCCTGGATGGATTCTATGATTTGTATGAGATTTCGACGAGTGCTTTGCCATCAAAGATGCCTTCCCTTGTGGATTTACAAGGATCCCCTATGTCAGATAATATCACCTGGGAAGCAGTTATTGTTAACAAGGCAGCAGATTCTACGCTGTTGGAACTCGAACAAAGTGCGCTGGACGTTACTGTCAAGTCAACATTACAATCTCCTAGTTCTCTATGTCAAAATATGGTGCAGAGACTTGCCATTTTAGTTTCTAATCACATGGGTGGTCCAGTTGCGGATCCCCAAAAGATGTTGCTTGCATGGAGAGATTTCAGCTACAAATTGAAGAAAACTCTTGGAAGCATGGTTTTGCCTCTTGGCTCTCTTAAAATTGGGATGGCCCGTCATCGTGCGTTGCTTTTTAAGGTATTGTTTCTCCCTGTCTTTTAATTGTATTTCCTCATTGTTACTTGTAATTATTGATGGTAAAGCTTACAAAAATGCTTTTCTCGATTCTGATGACTGTAAACAGTGGTTACCTTAGCTATTAAATGGGCTGCAGCATTACTACACCCTATTCTCGGTGTTTATAGATATCACATTATGCCTTTGTTCATTTCCTATGTATCTTGTAACATGGTTTATAATTTGTATTGTGAAGATGATATGATTTACTAGTTAATATTTCTTGTTCATGTTAGATTTACTTCTTTCTGTTCTAGTGTGTTTTAGCTTTGAGATCTCTTATGCGTTATGATTTTCTTGGATAATTGTAGTTTATTCTTTAGTTCTTTGACTCTAATGAAGTCAAGCCATACCATTTTACCATTAATTTGCTTTGTGTTGCATGTGAATTTTGAAAGTCCTTGTCCTTGTGTTATGCTTGTGCTAGCTTACCTAGTGCCTTTGTTTTACTCCACTAAAGAAGATTAAGTATTTGAGAGAAGAATTTAATCTTCTATTTAAATCGATTAATGGGTGATGTATTCTGATTTTTGCTTTCAAGAAGTAGCGGCTCACATGCTCAGCATGCCATGATATTCACATAAGTGGCATTTGGTTCGTTGGAATGCTTTTAGTCAAGGTTCAAGTCCTTGACTCACTCCCAAATTTTAGTCATCTAACTTGACTGATAATTTTGAGAAGCCGAGAAACCGAGAAAGGATCAGGATTGGTCTGATTTCATGTAGAACTTTAAAAATTCGAGAGATGAATTTTGTTCTTGTACATTAAATTATTTAAAGATAACAATAAGGTCCACTTTAAAGGATTGTTTTCGAAGTTCGAGTTGTTCGTTTTCGAAGGCATTTAGATGGCGATACAAGTTCCGTTTGAAATTTAATTTGTTCATTATGACGGTTGGTTTTCGGATTGTTTCGTCATGTCGGGAAAGTGTATAATTAGTTTTTTGTGATCTACAAAATTTAGGCCATGGCGTCATGGTTTGGGGTTCGTTTGTAGATCAATTGGTTTGCCTTTTGAAAACTTAGTATTGTTGGCTTCGTGTTTGAATCTTGGTTGGTCTGGTAACAAGTTTTGGTGGAGTTTCTCATTCGTTTTTGTTACGTTAGTTTTTGGGGTATTTGGGAGAAATTACACACTGGGATTTAGTTGCGATGATCGTTGTATTTTGGGTCCGGATTTTGTTGATCGGTTGGTAGGTTCCAACGTTGTTTTTTAGGTCGTTGCTTGTGCATTGTTTCGGGCCGTTTGGATATTGTGTTATGGGCTATCATTCCGTTGCGACGTTTGGTAACCGGTTGATTTTGGATATGGATTTGTTCTCCGGTTTGTTGGTTTGGTGCACATTATTGGTGTTTTGGGTCGCATATATGATATTTGATATTTGTTGCTTTGGGATTGAAGTTTTGGAGTTTAGATTTGCATTTTTGATTTGAATTGGGTAGTGTGTTTCCAAATAGGTGGAGTTTTATACTTTGTTATTTGGTTTGAGAAACACAAATTTGTTTTTTGGGTTTTGTTTTTGAAATTCAAGTCAAGGTGGAGATTTGTGAGATTAGTGACTTGAATTTGTTGTATTAGTTTGGGGGTTTAGTGTAATTCTCTGATAGTTTGATCAAGGTTAGTTTTTAAGTTTTTAGTATAAATAATCCTATCGGTTAACGAGGACAATAACTCAAATTGTAGTCATGTAACCCAATTTTGATAGTGAATTTGATTTTCGTTCTTTCTTGATTCACATTTGTGGGTTTCTGATTTTGTGAGTTCTGGATAGGGTTTGTAATTTAGTTTCTGAAAATCCTAACACCTTTCCATACCTCAAACCAATGAACATACTATTTAAGGATATTTGTGCAAAAAACCGTTTAATTGAACCATTTTTGTGATTAAAACCCCCAATCATTTTTCATTGCACAAAAAACCCCAACCGACAAAATCGCACGGAATTGGGATATTACTGGTTGTAGTTGTAATTGATTAAAAGTCACAGGTCACCGTTGACAATTCATCAATGACCATAATTTCGTCAAAAAAGTAAATTTCACAAAAAAATACAGATTTGAACAAAGAAATAAACAAAAAATGTGATTTTGAATCATAAAACGCAAACAAGTGAGTTCGCCGGAAAGAAGGTTCGTTGGAAACGAATGGTTGGTTAGCAATTTATCAGGTTGCAAGTCATTTTTTTTATTTGAAATAACCTCATTTTGATAACTTTTAGTCAGGTAGGGGTTTTTTGTGCAATGAAAAATGATTGAGGGTTTTAATCACAAAAATGGTCCTACTTTAGGGTTTATTGCACAAATATCCCTACTACTTACTGTGATTTGGATTCCAATTTCTTCACATATCTCGTCAATTACCATGCTTTTATGCACATGTGTGTTTGGTTCGATCTTATAGCGTTTTGCTTGTGCGATACCATGCTGACGTGGCACCTTCCTAACATGGCTGAAGATATTGCTTTCTTTCCATTGGCAACTTTATCAATCTCACTATGTACAGTTTTGACTGGTACTAGTAGCTGGCACCTGGTGTGTTTCAAGATCCTGAGACATGTGCTAACTTGCTATACTTCTGAAGTCAGAAAATTTTAACCTTACTTGCTTTACGATGATACGATTCATGCCATACTTAAAACACACCTCAGTGTTTATAATGGCTAATCAAGTTTTATTGTGGAAATTCACTTTTCACTTCGAAGTTATTGTTTTCAGTAAAGTTCATTATGAAAAACACCATGTTTAGATGATATTTTGTTTTTATTATGCTTTTAGTCAATCATCCTTGATTGCATACTGCATAGAGAGCGTTCTTAATGTACAACATGTGAAGGGTCTCTGTCCACAACCTCACTTGTGTGAATATTTTTAAAGGACAAATTCACATCTGTTCTTTTCTCATCTTACTTTTGCCGTATCAAATATAGATGTTCTATTATTTTCTTTATTTTATGTTTGGCTAGAAACTCTTATGTGGACTTACTGGTCATGAATGCATGAATGTGCAAAACATGGCATCGTCAGATGTGACCAACATTTAGATTATCAAAAATTTGAACTTGTAGAAAAGCACTATGTTTTCATGGACTTACATTTCGAGTGTCGACTATGATTGATGTGGTTTTTTGTACGATGTTTACCACCCGTTCATGATATAGTTCGTGATCGTTTTGCATGTTATTCTTTTCAGTGTCATTAACAACTTGGTTATTTTCATGAACTTTCTTCTCTTTTTTGTAGGTTTTGGCTGATAGTGTTGGCATCCCTTCCCGTTTGGTGAAAGGGAAGCAATATACGATCTCTAGTGGTGTTGCAATGAACTTCATAAAGATTGGTGATGGAAGGTTTTACATTTTAACTCTGTTCTTTTATGCTCTTCTTGATGCTAATTAACATTAACCAAAGCAATTACTTGCATGAATACCAGGGAATACATTGTTGATCTAATGGCAGATCCGGGAAAACTAATTCCATCTGACACAGTAGGAGGATACCACGTAGATCATGAGGAATCTTCGTTCTCATCAAGTCCATGGTCCAGAGATGAGGATTCCTCTCGTTTAACTTCTTCAAGAAGCGGTCTTACTACTTCATCTGAAGAATGCTCGGAGTTTGGGACACAAGAGAGATCTGATGATGGAACAAGTCAACATACACGTTCATCAAAGCAGACCAAACTTGAGCAAGTCACCAAGAAATCTTTACCCTTAAAAGTTGGTGAAATTCCTACGAGGCCACCTGCTCATCACAGCCATGCAAGATCCCCTTCTTGGACCGAAGGTGTCAGTTCTCCTGCAGTTCGTAAAATGAAGGTAAAAGATGTTTCACAATACATGATTGATGCTGCAAAAGAAAATCCTCAGTTAGCCCAGAAACTGCATGATGTATTACTCGAGAGCGGAGTTGTTGCTCCTCCCAACCTGTTTACTGAAGTTTATGATGAACAAGAGGATATGTGGCCTACTCAAGACAAAGAAGATACCAGTAAGTTGGATAGGACAAAGACTACCGAGGGTCAAGGTCGTTTGGATCATCCTCGCTTCTTACCTAAATTGTCTTCCCATAATGCACAATGTGAAGTCAAGCCAAATCAACATGCAACAAAAGTGCCCGCTGCAGCTGCCGCAGCAGCAGCAGCTGCTGTTGCTGCTTCATCAATGGTAGTTGCCGCCATAAAAACTACCACTAATCCAAACATAGAACTACCTGTAGCAGCTGCTGCCACAGTCACAGCTGCAGCAGTGGTGGCGACAGCAACAGCTGCTGTTGACAAGAAGTGTGACCCCTCTGGTGTTATGCCGACTGGTTTGCCTGAGGTCATTAATCTTTTGGATTGTCAAAGAAGGGATGGAGACAGAGAACTTGATAATTTACAAGGCAGTGACATAACTGAGAATGATGCGCCACGAACTTCTCCAGAAAGAGAGAGAGTATCGGATAGGTCTGCAGGTAATGATAGCGTGAAATCTGAAATTTCGCTAGAGGATGTAGCAGACTGTGAGATAGCATGGGAGGATATCACCTTGGGTGAGCGTATCGGTTTGGGTACTGAGCTATCTTGTTAATTTTTCTTGTGTCAATCTTCCTGATTTTAATCATCTAATAACAAGATAATTAATAATTGACTATTTGTTGCAGGATCATATGGAGAGGTTTATCGTGGTGATTGGCATGGAACGGTAAGTTGACCTCATAATGTGTTTACACTTTTGTTTAACTCTTTAATTGAATTTCTCTTTATTCGACCGAATATCAGACTTCTAGTACTTGTGTAGTTGCCGCCTAGAATTTCATTGTTTGAGTAACATTGTTTAGAGTTCCATACGTTCCTGATCAACGAAGCCTTGTTTCGGTTTTCTAGCTTTTTTTTCTCTGCGCTTGTTTGCCTAGTGAGTTGGTCTCTTCGGGTGATTTACTGTTCTTTAACAAATTGAGAGTCCTTATTTTGTTTTTGGTTGTTTGGTGTTTAAGGAGCTGAATTTTAGACCTTGATTGCTTGACATGTCAGTTTGGTGACCAATTGGTTTTACCGGTCTATCAGGATTGGCCGACTTATTGATGCTTTGTTGCTCTGTTTCTTTATCAGTATAAATGTTCTCTCGTGTTCTTTTCTATAGCTATATCGTACACACAAAGAAAAGCATGACACATTCATCATAAACCAAAGTCTCTTTCAACGAATAAGTAGTGGTATTGTTTGGTGATGGCTCAAGTACGGAACTAAAACAACCATTTTCTGATTATCCTCATCTTGATACTCATGTAGTGATGTTGATGTCATATCACGTGTCTAACCTCCATGCCCCAACGTTAAACCTAAAATACCCATCTTGATTGTAAATCATCACATTTGGTGACCAAATCAAGATATGAGAGTATGAGACCATCCTAGATGCATCTTTTTCACTTTTCAACTAATCCTCTGACTTTGATATACGTTGGATAGTTGTGTTCCAACTCATCAAGGTTAGCGGGAGGTGGAAATCTCCATTCATAAGTATGATATGATATGTGGTGATGACATAATAAAGTAGAATGATAGGGTTGTGGACTTGGGTCTAAGTGGCTATATACTTTGGGTTCAAACATTGTTTCTTAATTGTCTTGATGCAACTTTAGTGGCCAAGGAGTACTCCTTCGATTGTAGTGAAGACCACGAGGAATCCTTCAACCCTATGGCCATGATAACTTCCGTGTGTATAGTTCTTACCTAAAATGGTCGCTAATTAACTTAATCCCTAGAACACATTTCATGTGCACTTTGATTGACGAGTTGAAAACTTGCCTTGTATGATTGGTTTACATATCTCTTAGGTTGCGTTTGGTACGGTGGAATCAAAATAATGGAATTGTGTCTGATCTACATATTTTTTTTTATCAAGATGATTGTCAGTTGAATAGAGAACTGATTTTCTTGTAAATTTCATTTCTCTCCTTATCAAAATGGAGAGAATCAAAAGTATAGAAAGGGAATAAAGTTTTTTTTTTTTTTTAATTTTTATGTCAATACTCATAATTATTATTATCAAAAACATGGAAAGAGAATGGAGAATCAAGCTTGTATACCACACATGATTCCATTCATCTGATTTCACCATGCCAAACACGCCATTAGGGTGCTTTTAGTACGGTTGAATTGTAGGGAATGGAATGGTTTAAGTTTTACAAGCTTTTTTAACTAATGATAGTTACACATAAATAAAATATGACAAAGAAAATGAAAAGAAAATTTATAAATCTCCAATCTCGTTCCATATTTTTGATTCTATCTAATTTGATAGGGAAATGTAGAGTTTGAAATTTGTATTGAACTCAATTCTCCATGCCTTCTCATTGAGAATTGATACCTTTGTCACAAATAATGAAGCTTGTAAACACCAATTGATTCCATTCTTTCGATTCCATTGTACCGAATGCTCCCTTGGGGTATGGAATCGTTTAGGTTTACAGACATTTTTAACAGATGATAATGACACATAAAAAAAGGAAAAAAAAAGCTTCATTCTCTTTTCATGTTTTTTTCTCCATTTTGATACAGAAACGAAAGAAATGAAATTTATACTAAGGGGTGTTTTGTAGCATGGAATGGAATTATTTAAGTTATAAGGTATTTTTAAACAATGATAGTTACACATAAATAAATGTTGACATAGAAAATGAAGGAAAAAGCATTGTCTTCCATGCTTTTGATTCTCTCTATGCTGATAAGGAAATGAGAGAAATGAAATTTATACTAAACTCTATTCTGTTCTCCAATCAAAGCTCTTTTTGACATAACAAAAAAGCTGGTAAACCTTGTGTAATTCCATTCCATTCCACCATACCAAACGCCCCATAAAATTTAAACTCCATTCTTTCCATTGTGAATTAAGACCTCTGGCCACATGATTAAAAAGTTTGTGAACCCCACGTGATTCCATTCTCTCGATTCTATTTTACCGAGCGTACCCTTAGGTACTTGAAAATATTTTAGAAGTTCTAGTGCTTATAATCATATATTTCTATTCTCAAATTATTATGGTGTTTTAGGTTGAGATTTCTTCTTGAAATTTTTGGTCAACCTTCCGTTTTGTAATAAGCAACTTCTATAAAACCATCAGTAAGAAATTAACTAGTCTCGGACATGCCCCAATATTCAACTTTCTAAGTTATTATCTGATCAGAGTATGAATGATCATGATTGGTGTGCTTAGTCTCCTGATAATCTCATTCTAGATGGCATATAGAAATGATTGTGACTTGTGAGATTGTAGAAGAGTTGATTACAATTACCTCATAAAACTGTTGAAGTTTATTATTAAATTTGTATGCAATCGCTGTAGAATATACGGGTTGCAAAAATACTAGGATAATCTGAGAGTCGTGATACACTTTCAGATTGAAGTATTTCGACGGTACGATCGAAATCTCAATCGGATAAAACTCAGAGAAATCACGAACAAAGAATATGAAAAGTTACTGATTTTCGTGTACCATCCAGTGACCAAAAACGGCGGGTAATTATTTGGCGGGTAACCGCCAAAATGGCCAACCGCCATTTTTAACCGCCAAAATTAACCATAATTCGAATTTAACCGAATTTAGGGTCCAATTCGGATCATCCGAATTCGGGTCCAATTTCGGATTCATCCGAAATTCGCATCAAATTTCTTAAAGCAACATTAGTCAAAATAAAAAATTTCCAAGCTGATAGGGGCTCTGCCCCTTGGACCCCGCTACCAGGGGCTGCCGCCCCTGGAACCCCGCTATCGGGGGCGCTGCCCCCGAACCCCCGGTAATTAATCTTAAACAATATTGGACAAGTGTGCACTCCGCACCAACCCAACTTGTACATTATGTAATAAGATTATTTTGGTCAAACAAGTTCATCCCATTACACTTAAATATTATTGGTGATAAATCACCAACAATCGCCGAGGGCTTTTATGCTATGCAGTTATCGCGGTCAAAAATCAAGTAGCACTATTTGCTATTGCGGTTATCACGGTGGTATAGCTGTGATATAGCGGGTATATATAATTCATAAATATACATACATACATACATATATATATATGTGTGTGTGTGTCTATACATACATACACACACACACACACACATATATATATATATATATATATATATATATATATATATATATATATATATATATATATATATATATGTATATATATATATTAAATTCATGAAAGGTTATATAAAAACATAACATTATGCGCATATATATAATTAAATCATAAAAGGTTATGTAAAAAATATAATTAAAGTCATCAAATGGGTAACGAAGGTTCTCTAGCGCTATTTTGACCGCTATTTTATCCAAAATGGCGTTCATATAGCGGTAAATAGCACCGCTAATAGCGGGACCGCTATTTGTCACCGCTATTTCGTGAAAATCCGCTAACCGCTATAGCGCCGCTATTAACTGCCCAACTTTTATGTGCGTATTTTTCATTGAAGATGGATAAGGGTGCTTCGTTAGTTGATCAGGAGGTATATTTAAGAGGTAAGAAATGACAATGATAGTCATTAACAAATGTTGGTTTCATATGGTGTCGTTTGTTTTCTAAGAAGTTAAATGTCAGCCTGAAACCACTTTTGAATTATAAGAGACGGTCCTAAGTCTGAAGTCTTGAAAATTTAACTCTTGTTTCGTAAAATGAAATGTCTGAAAGCTATTAAATATAATATTAAATTAGATCAATTATGTATTATATTTTATTAATTCATACAAACAAAATTAAATTAAAATACTTGATATATTAAATTTATTAAAATATTTATAATAAATTAAATTGAATAATAGGGTTATAGGATTTGAGAGTTTAGACATTGTGCCACGTCTCTTATTTTTAATTTGTATTTGTAGGTTTTGAGAGTTTAGATTTGAGAGCTTAAAAGCTCTTTCCTCCGTTAGGAAATCAGAAACAAGTTACAAACAAATCAAGAACTCACAAAATCAGAAAACCACAATTCTGAATCAAGAAAGAAGTATTCGATTTCACTAAATTGGGTTGAATGACTACAACTTGAGTTATTGTCCTCATTAACCCATAGGACTTATTTATACTAAAAACTTCAACACTAACTCTAATCTAACCATCAGGGAATTACATTTAAACCCCCTGAACTATTACAACTAATTCAAGTCACTAACCTAACAAATCTCCACATTGACTTGAATTCAAAAACAAAACAAACAAATCCCAAAAACAAATTTGTGTTACTCCACCAATTTGGAAACACACTACCAAATTCAAATCCAAAATACAAACCCAAATTTCAAAACTTCAATCCCGAAGCAACAAATATCAAATATCATCTGTGCGACCTAAAACACCAATGTGCACCAAACCAACAAACCGGAGAACAAAGCTATATCCAAAATCAACCGGTTACCAAATGTCGCAACGAAGACGATAACCCATATCAAAACCATACGAAATATCCAAATGGCCCGAAACAACGCAAAAGCGACGACCCAAAAAAACGTTGGAACCTATCAACCGATCAACAAAATCCGGACCCAAAATACAACGATCATCGCAACTAACTACTAATGGGTAATTTCTCCCAAATACCCCAAAACTAATGGGTAACAAAAACGAATGAGAAACTCCACCCAAATTGATGATACAGACCAATCAAAATTCAAACTCCAAAGTCAAGAATAATACTCCAAATCGGCAAGCAAACGATCGACAACCGAAACCCAAATCACAGTTTGAACAAACTGGAACGCCATAACCCAAACGTCGATCACTAAACTAATTGATACACTTCCCAACATGACGAAATAATTCCAAAAACCAACCGTCATAAAGAACAAATCAAAAATCAAACGGAACTTGTATCGCCATCTAAATACCTTCAAAATCGAACAACTCGAAATTCGATCAACACCGAACGAAAATCAAAACCGACTTCTTGAATCAATGCGAATCCCACAAAACGCAGCTCCAATTCCGATACTAAACCGAACAAACGTAATGAGTCGAAACCTAAATTCTTGAATCGTCACTCAAGAAAAACCACAAACGACCATTCCGTCTTCAAAACGAATCAAAGAAAAACAAAAACCCGAGACAAGTACAAATCACTAAAATCCAAACTTGATTCAAGACTAAACTCAAACATCCAAATCAATTTCTTACGACTTGCGAATTCATATTTCAAAACAGTAGCAACGTTCAAGAATTCGTTTTCTTGAAACCCAAAATAGTAACAACGTTCAAGAATCCGTTTTCTTGAAACCCAAAACTCAAATGAACCAAGAAAAACAAAAAAACGAGACTTAAGACGAATGACCCAAATGTTAACTTGATTTCTTTCAAAGAAATTCAAACACAGCACCACGCAATTGCAAAATCGATTGCCAAGATGACCTCCAAGTCAAAATCAAATATCAATTGCCGACTCCACCATAAATTGAAATCCAACAAAATCAATTGCTAAAATCAAATTGGCCAAGAACGATTGATTTCTTTGAGATCCTTTTCAAATTGAGAACCCCATCGCTAACACCTATTGCCAAGAACGACACTTCTAATTTCTTCCAATTTGATGGAGCTTGATTACCAACAATTGAACAACAAGACTGATTACAAATACCAATGGGCCAGAATCGATTGCTAATTGCAATCACGTTCCTAAAGAACTGATCGCTAAATTTCAATTCACAGAGTGATGTCTTCTATCGAACGAACACCCATTGACAAAATTGATCGAGAATTCTGAAATTGACTGCTGAAACCTCCAATTAGCGACACCGATTGGTTGATTCAAGACTCCACCTTGAATCAGACTCCAAGATTGACAAAGTCGATTGCCAAGATTGTAATTGGTAACAACGATTCCAAATTTCAGAGAGCCAAAAATTAATTGCAGAAACGAAGAATGATTGTCAAATTCTATTTGTAGGCCAAGAACGATTCCAGAAACAGATTAAGAGGGAAGACCAGCATTTCCAGAGATGAAAACAATTTCCAATTCTAATTTTGGCCAAGAACGATTTATAATTTCTATCGCTAAATTCAAATTTCAGAAAGAACGACGATAATCTCTAATACCACTTGTTAGGAAATCAGAAACAAGTTACAAACAAATCAAGAACTCACAAAATCAGAAAACCCACAATTCTGAATCACCAAAGAAGTATTCGATTTCACTAACAAATTGGTTGAATGACTACAACTTGAGTTATTGTCCTCATTAACCCATAGGACTTATTTATACTAAAAAACTTCAACACTAACTCTAATCTACCTATCAGAGAATTACAACTAATTCAAGTCACTAACCTAACATCCTCTAAATTCTAACAAACAGTCTTAACTTAGTTAGGCCTTGTTTGTTTTTCATAAGAGCCTCTGAAGTCTAACTTCAGATCTATAGTAAATTAGTATTGTTTGCTTAGTTTCAAACTTAAGAGGTTGCAACCTCTGAATTTCCCTCTGAATTCTAAGAGGATGAGAGTTGTCTTAACTAAAATTAAGAGCCTCTTAATTTTATATCTGAAGGCCTCCTCTTAATTTCAGACGTGGTTTTAGACTTTAGACATTAGACCTCTTAAAAAACGAACGACACCTTAATCTCTTGATTTTTAGAAATAAGAGGATTTAAGAGTTAACAAAAGCCAAACAAACAAGGGCTATAGGTTAATAAACCATTACTCCATAATTTGTCTAGATTGCTATTCCCTGACATTGCTTTTCCTTTTCCCATTTCCATTCCTAGTTTCAAGCAAGCACTCCGCCACTCCCTAAGGCCTAAATATGTATTTATAATCTTCCCCATAATTTAAATTTTCAGGAAGTTGCTGTTAAGAGGTTCCTAGACCAAGAAATAACTGTTGACTCCCTTGATGAATTCCGAAGTGAGGTATAACATGCTCTTTTCTGACAGTTTCACTAATTAACGGTGTATTATCTGCATGCTGTTTATGTAAGCAATTCATACATACCTACATGCATGCGAATACAAAACCTCATATTAATGGAATGGATGCAAATTTTGATTTACTTAATATTTCCGTCCTTATTGTTTCTTCTTTGACTTGAAGGTGGGTATTATGAAAAGAGTTCGGCATCCGAATGTGGTATTATTCATGGGGGCTGTAACACGTGCTCCACATCTTTCGATTGTTACTGAATTTCTTCCTAGGTATGTTACATAACATGTACTATGTTATTAACGTATATGCATTCCTATAGCTATTCATGACTTGAGGCATATGTAAGACTCTGGCCCCCATTAGTTATAGGATAGTCTTTTTTTCATCTATGGGAGACATCCTCGTGATACCAATTCTTGATTAAATGGTCTGGCGGGTCAGAGTATTGAGCTACGGGCGGTGTTACACTGTAAAGGAGTTGTTCTTCGCGGATGAAATTTTCCAGTTGGGGAAAAAAGTATTCAAAAACCCATCAGAACCAAATAGAGAAAAACTATGTAACCGGCAAGCAATTCATAACAGGCCGAATAGTACTTAGCTGAAACTGTCACCAAACCTGATGCAGAATTGAAAGTGATAACAGATGATTAACAGGTAAGGAATAGGAATTCTATTAATCAAATCAGAAACAATGATTCAAACCAAATGGTTCCCAGGGACAATCCCTCCTCAAAGCTGGAAAAGCTATGAGTCCCTCAATGCAATTAAGCAAAAGAGTAACAAACTAACAATAATATTTCTGCACACTTACCTCACCCTCTCCACCTCTTATTTATAGATTTTCCCACTAACTAACTATTACTAAATATTACTAAAATACCCATTCTAGAATAATCTAAAATGCTAATAGTAAAATCCTATCAATCTCTTTGATGGATCCAAATTGCCTTCATTTAGGCATGATTGATATTTATGTGGAATGGTGCATAAAGTTAAGAGGCGTTTGGATTTTATATGGGTTTGGGAATGACTACGGGTTTGGGTATAGGTTTGAAAGAAAAAAATCAAAATAATTGAGGTGAGAGAAAACCCATGATGTTGACGGGTTTCAATTTTTGCTAATCGTTTTCATATGTTTGGTTCAAGCAATCAAACAAACAATGTAGTTGAAACCTATACCAATTCCTTCTCTCGAAAACCCATGAGTGTTGACAGGTTTCAAATTGTGGACATCCATTCACAATTTCACATATTTTGGTTTCAAGCAATCACACAAACAATGTATTTGAAACCTTTACCTATTCCTTCTCTCGAAATCCGTCAAACAAACACACCCATAGTGTTGCTTTCCTTCATCAATTATTGTTTACCGATGAAACAGTTTTTATCTTTTGCAGAGGTAGTTTGTATAGATTACTCCACCGGCCCAACCACCAACTTGATATTCGACGGCGTTTGAGGATTGCACTTGATGCTGTATGCTATTTTCTGCAACGTTCTGATCTTTTTTGACTTTGATGCGTATTTTTGTAAGGTTTATAAGTCTCTTGCAATAATTTGTGCATCTTCAAAAACTGAACTTCCAGGCACGTGGTATGAATTATCTGCACAACTGCACGCCAGTTATAGTTCACCGTGATTTGAAGTCTCCAAATCTTCTCGTTGATAAAAACTGGGTTGTGAAGGTTACACTTATAACCTTATGAATCTTGAATTTCACTGACATGCTATTAGTTATTCCAAATATTATCAGTTGTGATCGACGTATGAATCTCTGTCATCAGGTTTGCGATTTTGGGTTGTCAAGAATGAAGCACAACACATTCCTTTCGTCTAGATCTACTGCAGGGACGGTATGTTCCTACCAAATCAAACCTCTTTCTTACTATAAAATGGAAGTGTCAAGTACCTTTTTGACCATCCAACTTTTAGATTTGTCCCATTTAGTCACTAAACTGATTTTGTACCGATTTAGCCACTAAACTATTTTTTGGGTACATATTTAGCCACTAAACTTTTTTTGTACCGATTTAGCCACTTAAAATTGTACACATATCGCCCCTAAACTATCACAATTTGTACCTATTTAGCCATTAGTTTTATTGATTTTCTTCAAAGCAACGGTAATTATACTTTAGTCGTTAAATCTGTACAAAAAACAGTTTAGTGGCTAAATGCGACAATGTCACAAATCGTAAAGTTGGATGGTCAAAAAGGTACTTAACTAAAAATGAAAATACAACTTCAATTTAATTATTTCTTTCTTGGTTGTATATGTTTCAGGCAGAATGGATGGCTCCGGAGGTCTTACGAAATGAACCTTCAGATGAAAAGTTTGTCTTTGTGTTCTTAATTCTTTCTTTCTTTCTTTCGTTTTTTCAATTCTTTTTTGAATCTTCGGTAAATAAATTAGTTTCAACACAAGAATTAGGGGCCGTTAGGCTCGGGGAATGGAATTCAAATGAATCCAACGCTATGCAGGTGTGACGTTTACAGCTTTGGTGTCATTTTATGGGAGCTTTGTACATTGCAGCAACCATGGGGTGGCATGAACCCTATGCAAGTTGTTGGTGCCGTTGGATTTCAGCACCGTCGGCTTGAAATTCCTGATGACGTGGACCCCACCATTGCCGATATTATTAGTCGATGTTGGCAAACGTGAGTGCACTATTCCTCAACTCAATAAATATAATTGCGTCTTGCCGTTTTTATCATTGCTACTTGTTCGAACATTGCATAAAGTCAGTGGCATAATGAATCAGTTGTCGGACAAACATTGATATTCTAGGGTAAATTGTTAACAAAAGGTAATATAAATTATAAAATTTGACAATAAAGGTATCATAAATTTTTTAGACCAAAAAAGATAGGATAAAATTCAATTTTTGTAGAGAAAGAACATGAAATTTATATTTTAGGCATAGAAAAGATAATCAAATATTGATTTTTACCCAAAAAGGGACCATAAAATTAAAATTTTACGTTCTTATTGATCATCAATACTCTTTTTTGTCAAAATTGAATTTTATGTTATATTTATTGGCATAAAGAATTTCTCATTACCGTTATTGTCAAATTTTATATTTTATGTTACTTTCTTGACGATTTACTCTATTATACCTGCATTTATTTAACCATCGTAAAAGTTGTCGAGCAATCTTTTTTATTAGTCTGTACTCTGTACTTTGGGTGTTTGATGATCGCTCGCTTACTTGTGTGAACGCATGATTCTTATCTTCTACAGAGATCCAAAGTTACGGCCTACGTTTGCTGACATCATGTCTGCGTTGAAGCCTCTTCAAAAGCCAATTACTAGTTCAAAATCGACACGGGATTAAACTAGTTTGACCGGCAAAGACGGCATAAGAAATTGGCTCGAACACAGGCATCCAAAATTGAAATCGATAGCGAATGCTTCCGTTCTCGTAATTTTTATGTACTTTGGCCTTGCTCCTGTGAACGCTTCGTAAATTCAAATAACCAATGTACAAAATTTATTTCTAGGTGATATATGACATGAAGATTGGATCAATCTATTGTACTCTGTGCATGCATGATTGTACATTGTAGAGCAGAAATTTAAGGTTAATATTTAAAAAGGATAATTGTGCAAAAAACCTCAAGTTGGATCATTTTTGTGATTAAAATCTCCAATCATTTTTCATTGCACAAAAAACCCCAACCGGCAAAATCTCATGGAATTGAAATATGATCGGTTGTAATTGATTGAAAATCATAGGCCACCGTCGAGGAGTAGTAAATGACCATTAGAATTTCGTCAAAAAAGTAAATTCTAACAAAAAAACACAGATTTGAACAAAGAAATTAGCAAGAAATTTGAATTTGGACCATAAAACATAGACAAGTGAGTTCGCTAGAAAGAATGTTGATCAGAGACTAAGGGTTGGTCAGTTTTTTAGGTTGCTAACTCTTTTTTTTTTACATTAATCTCATTTTGATCTATTTTAATCAGTTGAGGGTTTTTTTGTGTACTGAAAAATGATTGGGGGTTTTACTCACACAAATGGTCCAACTTTAGGATTTTTGCACAAATATCCCTATTTAAAAATCCCTATAAACTTTCATGAATTTTAGGCTGAACTTTATTTCGAGTGTTCAAGTCCCTGGATAATTTGTCTTATTTAAAACCATATATTTTCTATTTACTACATGTTTAACCGGTAAGAGGTTAGTTAATCCAATGATTTAATATTGATAAAAACCAATTTTCTTTTTTTTATTTTTACAATTAGATCACTAAACTTTCTTTTTTATTGTATTGTATGCTCAAATGTATAGTTTTGAATAAAATAAAAAATTTTCAGACTTGAACACTTGAAAAAAAAAAACTATAAATCCATGAAGGTTTGTAAGATTTTTTTAACGACAACACATGTATTTAAGGAGTTCGAAGCTTTTTTGTTGTTTACCGGTTAAATGCTATCGGTCATGAGCAAAGAATTGGTTCCTTTTTTTGGTACAAAATTTACGAGATTGCTATACGAAGAAAAAAGTGGTTGCTTGTTATTTTAAGCGATTCTCCCTTTTCCCAAAGATAACGCAGGTATTTAAGGAGTTACAAGGGCCCTAAAAATCTTATCACAATTGGTTAGATAAGGTGGGGGACCATGAGTATATAATGCACCAGCAGAACACATGCTTGTGTAATGTGTATCGACTACCGATCGAGTTCGAGTTAGATAGATGGCTACGTTGTTTGGTTCTCCACCTTTTGTCCCACATCCTATCGTAAGAACTCAGCAATTATCTTCATCGTCACAATCACCACCGCCGCCACCGCCACCACCACAACCACCATCTCAGCCACTGCCAGCTCTTAGTAAGAGTTCACAGGAGCCGCAACAGCTGCCATTGCCCGTTGATTCAGTCAAGGTACAACGTCGTAGCAGGGGTACGAGTGTTGATTCGACTGATTGGATAGCTTCTAGTTTGACACGAAGGTTTGGTCTCGGAGCGGGGCTGGCTTGGGCAGGTTTTTTAGCATTTGGTGTTGTTTCGGAACAAATCAAGACACGTTTCGAAGTCACTCAGCAAGAAGCAAATACGAGGTTTGTATTACATGGCATTGCATAAAGTGTTTCCTAAAACATCATTTTCTAAGATATCATATTGAATAATTTTTTAAAAAATATGTCCTAGTTTAGTATTTAACACACGGGTCATTTTGACCATGACCTGTTCGAGCTGTTTGTGTCGTTGGGTTAAAATTGACACCTCTAATTATTCTTAAATGATACTTGGATGCGTCGTAGCTGTTTGATGCATCCAAGTTGCATGCATTAGTTGATTACCAAGCACAAGTTGGACTGTAAAAAATTTTCAATACCTTTCTAGCGATTGTATTTTTTTTTAAATCGTATTTACACAAATTCTAAAAAATAAAATAAAGGAATGGATATTTTTTGGTAATGTCTTGCAAGAAAAATTCCATTAAAAGTGAAAAGTATAAAGTTGTTAATAATTAGTAAAAATCAGCTTTCGAAAAACTTTTACAAAATCTCCAAGTCTTAAAACCATGTTATTTTGGTGGTATTTATTTTTTACATTTCTAGAAATAAAAATTTATGAAATTGATATCGGATTTTGCCGGTTTTTAGTTGATCCGGATCGGATTTTATCCGAGCCGGTTTTTCTGGCCAAAAAAACCCGGTTTTTTAACAACAACCGTTTTTTTTAAATAACTGGTTCAGATTTAACCGGTTTTGGACCCAATAAAATGTAACCTATGTAACCGGTTTCGGATATAAAACAACCGGTTTTTGAAAAAACCAGCTATAGAAAAATTTGATTTTTTTTTACCTTTTTTTTAATTTAAAGTGAAAAGTTAGTCGATTTGATTTAGTTTCCTATTTTAATGAGAATAAAATTAATTAAATTAAATCTCTTAATTAAATTAGATTCATATTAATTATTTCAATATTTTCCTTTATGCATTTTTGGTTCCCACCAGTTCCCAATGCATCGTGGTACCACATTGAAATATATATATATATATATATATATATATATATATATATATATATATATATATATATATATATATATATATATATATATATATATATATATATATATATATATATATATATATATATGCATGTATGTATTAATTTATGTGTGTGTGTGACTATATATATATACATAGTACCTTAATTTCGTGAAGAACTATAGAACTAATCTAAATCATTAGATTATAATATAACACTAGGGATAAGATGATAATTATGCATTTAACATTGAATTAAAAATAGCATACCAAGTTTGACTGCCCACTTTTACCATTTTTGACTCTTTTAATATCGAATGTACATTCAATGTTGTATGTATGATATATTGTGTTACTTCGATGTTGAATATGTGATATAAACTGTAATTCGACATTGAATAATCTTGATATAATATATTGAATGGTCGTCTGGGTAAAAAAAATTTTTACGAAAAATAAACACGTAAAATCTTTTCGAAAAAAATATATCATGACTATTCTCGTTAAACCCACCAACTTTGACTACTAATTTTGACCATTATTTTGGCTTTATTAATATTGAATGTATATGTAGTGTTGCATATAAGATATATAGTATTACTTCAACGTTGAATATACGATATCAAGTATTCCTTCGACATTGAATGATCTCGTCATGCTATATTGCATCGTGGTATGAATAAAATTTTTTTTTACGAAAAATAAACACGTAAAATTTCTTTCGAAAAAAATATATAATGACCGGTCTCGTTTTAAAAAGTATAAATTTCTCCTTTTTATGGTATAATTTTTTTGATTTAA
>JAANYP010003477.1:0-130000 GCA_020465985.1 Centrapalus pauciflorus | reverse complement strand
CACTCTAAGTGCATGAAATCACGCATCATATAAATGCACGTTCACTTATATTCAAAAATATGTTAGTGTACGTTCACATCATTTTTTAGGAGCTAGGAGATGTGAATTTATGTGAAATTTACATATGATCTTTATAATGTTAATTAAAATATATTTGTGAAAAAAAAATTTCAAAAAAGATTTTTTGAAGTTGGTACCTCCTGGTGCGTTGTATAATGAGTGGTACTCTCTGGAACCATATTCTACATACAATTATATATATATATATATATATATATATATATATATATATATATATTCAAGATCAATGAGGTATCATATTAAACTGGGGTACCGAAGTACCAAATTAAATGAACATGTTCAATACGATAAATTATTTAATTTCATACAAGTTCATATGTACATTATTAGTGGCTAGTTCACATCATTTATATGTTTATTATGATACAATGTTCTATTTCATGCAAATAACAATATGCACATGTTCAAAGGTGTAATGTGTCTGAACATGTGCGTATTGCACTTTTGCAAAACGTTTAAACATTTTTAAAGTAATGAATATAAAAATAATGTGAACTTGTTAATCATAATGTAATTTTGAACACATGAGTATCATACTTTTGCATGAAATTTAACATTTTATCGTAATGAACATGTTCATCAATATGGTACTCCGGTTCCCCAGTCTAATATGGTACTCCATGAATCTTAACCTTATATATCTGTGTGATAAATGTAGATATATATATGTATGTATATCTTATGAGAAATTAAATATTTGTGAGAAGTTTGAAAAATGTTGAATCAAAGAACATAAATGTTGAGTTAATGTGTTAATAATATTGAATCATGTAAGTATACGTTGATTCAACATATATGTTTTTTGATTCCATATATTTTTAACTCTTATTACGAATATTTGATTTCTCTCTCTCACACACACACACACACACAGACTTATGTTCAGTAGCATATCCATGAGATTCCAATTCTGCAGCGTACTTTGTTGTGGATGATCATTCACATATATTTTATTTACATAGACATGTATAAGACAACATTATAAATTTTTTATCAAAAGGAGCAATATCAAAAATCTTGTGAATGGTAAAAAAAATCATGTGAATGGTGTGAATAATCATTTACTTAGATAACCATTCACAATGTGAGCAAATATTCACATAATTTTAAAGGACACAGAATGTGTCAATGTATGTGAAATTCATATATAATATGTATAACGTTAATTTTAACATGGTTATGAAAACAAAAGTTTTGAAAAACTTTTTTAAGATTGGTACCTTCGGGAGAATTAGATTCCGAGAGGTACTTTTTCTAAATCTCTCTTTGACACACACTCTGTGTGTGTGTGTGTCTATATATATATTAATCACACTTTTTGGTTTCGGATAAATTACAAATCTTGTGCAAATTGGTGCAGAGATGTAGAGAAAGAAGAGGAGGTGCTTTTACCGAATGGCATAAGGTACACTAAAAACGTATTAGTTACTTTTTTTTAGTTAAATATGTATATTTAAAGTAAAAATTAAGGTTTATATATTATCTATATGATAAAGGAAGTAAAAAATTGTCACATGACATCACCACATTCTACCTAAAGAGATAATTACACTTTAATATTTTTAAAATAATTATAATTCATTATGTGTAATATCTATAAAGATTAATAAATATAAAGTTAAATACAAATTCTTATTTCTTAGATCTTTGATTATTAATAAGTAGATAAGATATAAATATACATCCAAAATAAAATATGTATGAGTATTATATTATGTATAAACTGAAATAACAATTTGTATCAATTAGTATTTTTTAAATTAGAAATAATAATTTCAAAAAACTTCATTAAAAACTATTATTAATATCAATTTATTTTTATCTATATAATAAAAGAGAACACAAATTGTCATATGACATTACCACGTTTCACCTAAAAAAATATCAGACTTTATTATTTTTAAAATAAAATGAAAGATAAATATAATTCCTAATTTCTAATATCTATAAAGATTAATTGTAAAACCCTCGAACTAATCCCCAATGCCACATAAATAACACGTCAACAGTAATATAATATAATAATTCCTAACTATTCCCAATGCACATATGTGGCAACCTCGATAATTTAAAACTTAATTACATAACTAAGTCATGAAAATCCGTGGTTACATCACAATATCCAAAGCATAATTACATAGTCCCCAAAATATAACTACCACTACAAAGGGTAGCTTACAACTCCTTGAACAAGCAGATGTAAACCTACTTGGGTCCAACAGGCCTACTAGATATCTGATCACCTGATACACACACATGTAAACACAGATCAGCTAAAGCTGGTGAGATCACAAGTGTTAGTGTACGATTATGAAACTCAATAAAAGTAAGTATGCTCGATAATAAAACGTTCATCGTTCTCTACTGAACAAGTAATATGAGATCCCACAAGATAACTCAGATAGGTACTCAACCCGTGTGGACGAATCCAGATACCTAAATCTGTAGACCGCACAAAGCGGTCGTCAGGAGCTCAAAAGGGAATCGGGAGCGACCCGACCCCTGCCCAACCGTACGGTTTAGTAACTCGATAGCTCGTGTGTCCCAAATCTCATATAATAAAACAAATTTCACAATAAGGCTCAATAATACATGCATGATAATATCTCAATAAAAGGCTCGTAAGAAAACTCATAATATGTCGTAAGAAAGCTCAGTAAAAGGTCATGCAAGTATCAATAAAATAATCGTACAAGTATCTCAGAAAAACATGCAAACTCACCTGCCATGAAGTCTCCCTACTCAAGTCTCGGTTCCCTGCCCGTCCCTAATCCTATCAACTTGAGACCCTGAAATCACAATACGATGACTCAATATCACGATCACAACTCATTAACTCTAAACACAATACTCAAATAACTCGCACAACCCAGATACCCAAACACAAGAGCCACAAAGCCCCAAAACCCTAACCCTAGACGCATCGCGGCCATACTCCGCCAATCGCGACCGCACTGACCCCATCGCGGTCGTGCTCACCCCCATCGTGGCCGCGGTCCCCATCACAACCCTTACTCAACCCTAAACCGCCAGCGACCATCTCAAGAACATCGCGGCCTGCGATCCCCTGATCGCGACCGCGCTCACGATCGATCAGACCCAGAACACTCTAGTTTGTTTAAAACCAGGGGAATCACTCCCCAATCTTAAAACCAACTTGATAAAACTTAATAAAACACCACGAATTTACTCAAACATATAAACAAACTTAATTCCCACTTCCAGAAATTATTAACAACATATATCCCACGAATTTAAGCTCAAAATTAACTCAATCTCAACAAGGAAGATGATGAAGGAGTTGGTTGCTTGAGTCACAAATTTGGAGGCTCAATCCTTGCTTACAGTTGTTGGAGATCAATTACACACACAACACACTTAAATCTCTAGATTTGAAATTGAAATAATGAAGCAACCAAGCAACTAGGTGACGTATATATACGTTTTCGGTTAAACTCAGCTCGGTACTCAAATTCCGATCCCACTATCACAAAATATGAACTTAATATCACCGGGTGCCAAATTATTTATTTATCACGAATGAAATAATTTCACGTCCCTGTCCCAAAAGTGGGATGATACATTAATGAATATAGAAGTTAAAATAAATTTATTATTTCTTTACATATTAATAAATAGATAAGATTTAAACATATATCCAAATTATATATTATATATTATTATCTATATATCTAATTAAAAAAACAATTATTTGTTTATAAAACTATTCGTATATATTAAAAATAAGTACAAATCATATAAACAATATTAAATATTAAAAGATAAACATAATACAATATTAATAAGATCATATAAATTTAGAAACATTATATTTTACATAAAATTAAAATTTCAAATTATATCAATTAAATATATATAAATTTAGAAATAAAAAAATTAAATGAATGTTAAAAAAATAACTATTGTTCATAAATATTTAAAAAGATAGACAAAAATATAATGACAAATAATCATCTCCTCATTAACCAACGCACTAATTCACCAAAAGTCAATTGTTCTTGCGACTCACTTTAAATAGAAATAAAATTCGTTTTTTATAATTATATAATTTGTTTGAATAGAAACTTAAACATATTAATGTAGATTTAAGTAAAAACTAATAATTTTAACTAATTAATACCAATCTTGTGACTAACTCCCATTTTACCAAGCCATTAATTAATATGTTGCTAGCGGATAATAATTTTCTTTTTCAAATTAATGTTTTGTATTAGTTCCAATTCTTTCCATTAAAACATATCCATAAGTAAGAAAACAAATTTCCTCTAACACGCAGGTAACACATTTTTTAGAGATCTTTAGAGATTGTTATTCTTGTTTTTGGTGACAATTTAAAAACAATACCTAATTAAAAATGATCAAATTTAAAGTATGTTTGGTTCGTGGATTGTTTGGGAATTTTTAGGATTTGGATTTTAAATCTTGCGTTTAGTTTCTAGATGTCAATAAAGATTTAGAATATTAAGATTTTAACAATCCCATCATTATTTGTTAAATGAAAACTGTCTCCCAAATTCAAAATCCCGTCTTGCATGCTAGGGAAGGTGTTTTAGAGCATTGGAAAGGAAACTTTTGGGATGTTAGAAATGCGCATTGTTTGTGGCATTCTAAAGCACTGTAGACTGTGAAGAGTGTTCAAAATCCTATACCCATAATCCAAATCCATTTAACGCAAACCAAACATGGATTCAAATGCAAATCCCGTAAAAAATTTAAGAACCAAATGTCTCTTAAGTTTTATTAGACGTAGAAATACAAATAACGATCCCTAATATTCATTTATTGGTTTGATTTGGTTACACAGGTACTATGAGATGAGAGTTGGTGGTGGTGCTTCACCAAGGAAAGGGGACTTGGTGGTTATAGATATTAAGGGAAATGTACAAGGAGATGGAGTATTTGTGGACACCTTTGATAGTGACAAAAAACCATTGGCCCTTGTGGTTGGATCAAGACCTTTTAGCAAGGGCATGTGTGAAGGGATTGAAATTGTTTTAAGATCCATGAAGAATGGTGGAAAACGTAGAGTCATAGTCCCTCCGGCTCTCGGCTTTGGTGTTGAAGGTGCAGATTTTGGTTCTGGTTTTAAGATTCCTCCTTCATCAACACTAGAGTATGTTATCGAGGTTGAAAAGGTCTCAATTGCACCATCATGATTTTCACGCCTTTGTATTTCAATCGATATTCATCGAGGCATATCTTTTAGCATTGACATTAACAATTGCAAGCAGAACTGGTATACTTTTTTTTTTCTTCATTTGAAACATACTTTGGAGATATGTTTAGAAAATACTACAAGATCTACGAAATGTATAAAAATGATTAATTCTAATTGAGGAAAGACAAATAAAAATTAATTGTTTCATCCTGTTGACATGTATCTTGTGAAATATTATTGAATTAACTTGAGAATTATTTTTAAACTAAAAACGTAATAAGATTAGGGGTGGTCATCATTTGGTTTTTGTGTAACAATCCTAAATTTCAAATAGGTATTTGAAATCTTCTTGTTCATCGTGTGGACCAATAATAATTGGAATTCAAACTATTGGTCTCTAGTTAGATGTTTACACGGAAAATAATTTTGGAAATTGAATTATATAGAAAATTGTATTTTAAGATATTGTTGGTCATATAAAGTATAACGACATAAAGTTTTAAAACTTGATTACCCGAGCACGTATTTGGTGTAATTTATAGTCGGGCCTAAGTATGATATATAAATCTTTTTTCGTGCTTCCAATTAATTCACTTTAAAGTTTCGGAAAAAGAAAGTGTATGTGTATGTGTTTGGTGTGGCCTTGCGTACGGCCCAACTTTCGAAGAAGTCTTGACTATAAGGTCTAGTAAGCAACACAATATTAATCATAAACTAAGACAAGTAATTATAACAGACAAGTTATTACAATACAAATTTTAAAAAATAAAGTTACAAAGGGTACATTTAACTAATATATTACATCATCATTTATTTGGTCACAGCTACCTAACATCCCATATATCTTCAATTCGTCTAATAATACCACTAAAATGATGAGTAGTGGTCTAACAATATCTTTTCCTTATCCTAAAAAGAGGAAATGCAACAACTGTAAACTAGAAGCTTAGTGAGTATATAGATTTAAATGAATACATTATATACATGATCAACATTGAATTCTTAATCTTGCTTTACCAAGCAATGTCTTCCTTCTCTTTTCTTAATGGAATTCATTTCTTTGTCTTTAGAGGGTTCTTACAACATGCAATGATTCATATGAAGTCTATTCTGAACTGGCTTTCAAAAAGTTTGTATGTGTTATTTCACATTTAACATCTCTACTAGTAAGAGATAACGTTATCACAAGTCTTTCTTACCCAAATAAGATATGTCTCAATCATGATTTATACAGTCACAGCTACCCAACATCCCATAGTCTTCAATTCGTTTGATAAGTACTTGATATCGCCAAGTTTGTACATGCTTTATGGCGTTTTTTATTACTTTATTTTAGCAATTTTTGTTGGATCCAAGTGTCCTTTTTGATCCTTTGTATCTTTTGTGTTGATTTCAACCTTTAGTAATACAAGAAGCAACTTTGGAGTTCAGCTGCAATCTACTCGGCAAGTCACATATCTCGACACATTGAGTCATCCTTAATCATAATTTTGCATCTTTTTAGAGGCAATCGACTCGTCGAGTCAACTTACTCGATTTGTCGATCCGCCTGTTGATATGATGGGGCAAGTTGTTTCTAGCACTCAAATAGGGGGTCGACACACACACACACACACACACACAGATACAGAGAGAGAGAGAGAGAGAGAGAGAGAGAGAGAGAGAGAGAGAGAGAGAGAGAGAGAGAGAGAGACACACACATACATATATTGATATATACACACCTATATCTATTTACACACACACAGACATACATACATATATACATATATACATACATGTATACACACACACATATAGATACATACGTACATAGATATATGTATACATACATACATTCATATAAATACATATACATATATATATATATATATATATATATATATATATATATATACATATATATATATATATATATACACACACACACATATACATACTACATAATATGTAATATCTACACACACACACATATATATATATATATAATATATATATAAGTATATAATATATATACATATATATATATATATTATATAATACATATATAATATATATATACTATATATATATATATATATATTATATATACTATATATATATATATATATATATATATATATATATATATGGTCGAGATTCATGGAGTACTATATTAGACTGGAGTACTGGAAAACCATACTAAATGTACATGTTCATTATGAAAAAATGTTAAATTTCATGTAAAATTATAATATACATATGTTCAAAAGTGCATTATAATTGACTAGTTCATATCATTTACATGTTCGTTAATACAAAATGTTTAATTTCATGCAAAAGTGCGCAATATACACATGTCATGCATATTGCACATTTGAACATGTGCATACTGTTATTTTGCATAAAATTGAACATTTTATCATAATGAACATGTAAATGATGTGAATTAGTCAATAATAATACACATTTGAACATATGTATATTGTAGTTGTGCATTAATATTAACATTATATATATATATATATAGGGGTGAGTTCAATGAAGAACTTATATGAATCGGAAAACAGGGAACCACTTTATAGCCATTGTATCAGGTGATGCATAATGTAAAAATCTTAATGCATCACGTAAGAAGTCGATGCATCACGTGAGAATTTGATGCATCATGTGGGAATTGTGACACATTTGTCGTGGTGCATGGAGGTTCTTCGATGTTCTTTGATGCATGGAGGTTCTTCATTGAACCCTATATATATATATATATATATATATATATATGTATATGTATGTATGTATGTATGTATGTATGTATGTATGTATGTATGTATGTATGTATGTATGTATGTATGTATGTATATATAATATAAAGTTCCTCAGCGTACCAACCAAAATTCCTGCATATCCAACGTACTCTCACATGCAAGAGTATTTTTGTAATAATAACAATCATTCACATTACTTATATAATGATGATTCACATCACTTATAAATTCATCATTTACATCACTTATAAAATGCTCCTTCACATCACCTCAATTGGCTCATTCACAATACGTAAGTGATCATGTCACCAACACTTATTGGATTATGTCTAAGATATTTGACTATTACAATTCTTTCCTATTTATAGCATCCCAATTCATTTAGTGATCATTCATCATTATTTGACATTTACACTCTACACTAATTTGATCTTCACAACACTATTCATCATTACATACTAATTGAGCATCACGTATGGTATTGATCAGATCACACACTTAATACCATTCACATTACTTAATTTATCATTCCAAACACTTATCTAATAATTCACATCACTTATTTGATCATTCACAAGAATTATTTAACTATTTATAGTTTTTCTACACTTATTTGATTATTCACAACACTTATTTGATCATTCACAACACTTGCTTGACCATTCATAATTCTTCAACACTTATTTGATCATCCACAACACTTATTTGATCATTCACAAGAATTATTTGACCATTCCCAGTATTTATTTGACCATTCTGTTAAATTAGATATTTGTATAGTGTAAGGACTCTTTGTGTAAGTATTGTATTTATATATTGTGATGTAACATCCTTAAATTTAGTATAATAATTAAATGCATAATTAGACATTTCACTGATAATTTGGTGAATTAGTTATGTTAACCGATACATAAGAATTGAGTTTACAATCATTTAAAAAGGAAATGTATATTAATACTAAATTACGAAGCTATAAATGGATAAATTGGACTTACATATATATATATATATATATATATATATATATATATATATATATATATATATATATATTCGGGCTAGTTTAACTCGTACTCGACTACGATGCCCTCGAAATTAAGGTACTAAATATAATCAATTAAAGTGCCAAATGAATTGTATTTAGTTGCTTAATTATGAATTGAATAAAATCTTAACCACATGCTTTGTACTATATGCCTCATGCCTTGTAAATTGGCAATTTATAAGATTATGTACAAGTCTCTAAAGCTTATGGTACAAGTGTTATATGCAAGTAGGATTTTGAAATGAAAAGAATAATTAAGCTAGGTGTTGAAATTAAGACTTCATAATTTGGAAGGGGGCTATGTTTGAAATTTCAACCAATTGAGGGGTATGAAGTCTCCCAATCAGTGCCCTTCTATTCCTCATTTCCCTTTGAAAATTATTGCATACTCATAATTGAAGAAGACAAGCTAGGGCAAAGGAATTTGGTGCTAAATTGATTAAGAAACCCCAGAGCCTATGTGCACATAAGAGGAGCAAGAAAGGTAAGTTTCCATTGTACTATGAGGTGTGTATCACATCTTTGTGTTTTTTGTTATCTAGTAACCCATAACGAGGGTGATGGTGAATTCAATAATAGAAGGAGTTATGGATGTTACATGATAGATATCCAACTAATTGTATGATTTCTGAACTTGCAAATGCAAGAAATCACCTAAAAATTATAGAATTTGAGTTGATGGAGTTTTGACATCCTTGGATTAAATCCAAGGATTTAAGTAGTGAAATAGTTGAATTCAATGATGCTTAGATGTTAAACCTTGTTCATATATGTTTATATACATCAAATATAGCATAAAATGAAGTTTGGAGGTGTTTTAATGGGCTAAAAATGAGTTTGGGACGAAGGAGCTACGAGCAGGACGTCAAAAAAATCGTCATTCTTGAGTGTAGGGTTGGGGAACTCGCCGAGTTCCTATACCAACTTGCCGAGTATGGTGCCTGGTAGTACCGAAACTCGTTTCCAGTGTGTTAACTCGTCGAGTAGCCTTTCTAACTCGTTGAGTTTAGCCCCTATGCACCCAAAATACTTGCTTTAAGCCCTATAATGGTACTATAACCTCATGGGGTCATTCCATACTTATATAACATATAAATTTTCATCAAATATCACCCAAAAGTCTATAAAACTTAATAAGAGGCGCAACGGTGCCGGTAAATTCGGAAACTTAAACAAAAAAAACGTTTAATCACTTCAAATGACTTCCAAACCTTATTATATACCACTATAAGCTTATGAATGCGTTCAATATCATTATTTGATAGGTTTGGAGCTGGAAGGAGTGCTGGTTATCGGTTTGGAGCGTTATATGGCTTATTGGTCGTGTTGAGCATTAAAGGTTATTATAGCCTATTTTACTGTGAGTTCTAGTATTGATATGTGTGTTGCATACATAATTACATGTTTTGTTGGTACACCCTGTGTGACGATAGCAGTCTAAGTGATCCAACATTGTGGTATTAGCAAGTGTTTGATATATATGTTTATATATGTTTGATAATTATTATTGATTGTATGTTTGAACTTAATGTAACGTATTACAAGAAGTTCAAACATAAAGATCAATGATAAAATCAAACATAAGTTAAAAACATAAGTTTCAAGTACAGGTTTAATATGTGAAAGTCGAATTTAGGTTAAATTTGAATTCACAAGTTAATCAGATTCGAATCTATAGCAGATTCGAATGAGTTCCAGTAGGCAGATTCGAGAGTGTCAGAGGGGACAAACTCGAATGGGCCTTGGGCCTGATTCGAGTTTGGCCCATGGCAGACTCGAATTAGCCTCTATAATTAGGGATAGACTCGAATAATTTTCAGACTTTTTGCAGAATTCGAGAGAGATTAAGCAAAAGGCGATTTCGAGTTTATCATCAGTTTTAGTGTTGTTTCGGAGAGAATCAATTCGTAGGTGCGTCCGTCGTAGTTCGTACAGCTTATTGATAGTCTCCGTGTTCCTAGTGAGAGCTGTTACCGTCAACCCGTTCCGCACTCGTTGACGGTTCCGCGTCTAGATAGATCCGTGTTGTGTAGACCTTACAAGTGGTATCAGAGCCTACGGGGTGTTCTTCGTGTTCATCTAGATACATCCTAGGTTTCTTGACGCTTTTGGACGGTTATTCTCTCGTGTTCGTGTTTTTCGTGTTTTTCGAGCTTAGCAAATTGTCATCCGGGACAACGGCAACAACCGCGCCCTCAGCAACAGAGGAGACGCCAAAGACCTTCTGTGAGTCAAACTCAGGCAAGTAGGCCTTCGACTAGTCAACCTCAAGAGGCACAAGAGGCAGGGCCTTCAAGTGCACAACCCGAATCTGATCAGATAGCACAAACATTAGAGGAAATCTGGGCTTCTGGGCCTCATGCTAATGAAGAGATTACTGTTGAGCTTGTTGATCAATTGCTAGAGCCTCCAGAAGGAGAAGATGATGTTCTCAGGGAAGTCGATGAATATCAGCCTGAGCAAACAGGTAATGACATGTCATCTTCAGCTACAGAATCTGAAGACATGGAAGAGCTAGAGGTTGAAGTTCCAGAGTCTGTCACTGCAGAATCATCTGTACAAATGGGAACCTATGGATCGAGGTTAGTAGTGACTGAAGAAGCTTCACGGCGACGAGCATCACGGGAGTCTGATGACTCTGATTTCGAAGAAGAAGAAGTTGCTCCATTATTGACAAGGCAAAGGGCTAAACGTCATCGTTTTATGCAGGGAGCTACCTCAGCTTCAGTTGCACAGCCTGAAATAACTCAACCTCCACCTATTCAATCTACCATTCCACCATCACCACCACCTGTTGAACCATACATCCCATCACCCATCATTCCGACCCCAATACAATCCATTCCATCCACCTCATCCACCTACGCAGAGAATCAAAAGTTTTTGGAGCTAAAAGATAGAGTTGACTTCCAGCAGATTCAAATCTTTGGCCTGACAACGGCTCTCGCTGAAGTACAAAAGCATAATGCAAATCTAGATATTAAGAATGCCGAGCTAAGGAAGACTGTTGATAAGGTTCAGGAAGATAACTTAGAGCTCAAAACTTTTGTAGCTGATCAAGCGGCCGAGATAAGATCGATGCGCTCCCTGATTGAGCAATTAATGAAAAATATAAAGGCTCAGGGGGAGACTAGCTGCCGTGATCAAGTGGAGCTGCCGAGGGATGATGATGATAATAATGAAGATGACAATGGCAATGATCCCAGCACGCAAAGACAGAATGAGCCAGTAGATTTTTCTGCTTCTCAGGATGCTGAGACTCAGGGGGAGCCGAGTCAATCAGGAGCTAAAGAAGGAGAGGCCAGTTCATCCAAAGCCACATAGTCGGAGATAAATGAGATGATTGAAGCACTAATGGATCTCGACGATGACCCTATGGACCTTGGATTTGATTTTGAGGATGATATGGAGGAATTAGAAGAAGGAGAATTTGTTCCCGAAGATATAGCAGATTGGAAATCCGATGATGAGGTTTGTGCTGATGAAGATGATGAAGCCAATGAGATCATCGTTCAGCAAAACCCAATCACAGATACTTATATGATAGATGGAAATAATGTGATTAACATAGAAGTAGTCAATGCTGCTTTAAATGTTGATTCATCAATAGAAGAGCCTGCCAGAGAGCTTACCAATGAAGAGAAAAGAAAGCTATGGTTCAGGGCAGAGCAAAAGGAGTTAGAGTTGAAGAAAACGATGCGTGTACCAGGTACTGGAGAGCTATCCATAAGTATATTGAGCTGGTTCTTTGACCGGGAATTGCAGCTATTCATTATCAAAAGAAAAGATGGTCTCCAGTATCTCAGAAAAACTCTGAAAGTATTCAACTCCTTGCCGAAGATTGAGATAAAGGCGTTAGCTTGGAATGAGCTAATCAATATTGGCAACGATCCTTATGCTGAAATAATTGCCAAGATCATAAGAAAAGAAGGAAGGTCGAGGAAGTTCGAACGTCTCAATCCACGGATATGTAAACGAGTAATGGATCATTCTCGAATTGATCCTCTGATTGGGCGTCCATGGATGAAGATACAATACAGACCAGTGAGATGTCTGAGAAAGGTGCCACTCAAGCCAATGCCACAGGACGTCATGAAAAACCTAAACTGGTGGTATGTGGAAAGTGAAACGGGAGAAGCTGTGATGGAAGATTTTGAAGAAAAAGTGATTCTTAGAGTCTATGATCCCCTTCACCTTGTAAACCTTTCTAGAGATGACCTTCAAGTGCTACATGCTCATAAGATCTCAAGCGACACCCATATGGATAGTGAGGCTAGAAAGAATGAAAATGTAGTTAAAGTATGTATTGAGAAGGGTTTGTATGCTGGCAGCAGTTTGAATAAATAATAAACAAAGTACTTAATCAAATGTGTGAATTGTTAGAAGCTATCGTCAAGGGGGAGTCGGTTGGTACACCCTGTGTGACGATAGCAGTCTAAGTGATCCAACATTGTGGTATTAGCAAGTGTTTGATATATATGTTTATATATGTTTCATAATTATTATTGATTGTATGTTTGAACTTAATGTAACATATTACAAGAAGTTCAAACATAAAGAACAAAGATAAAATCAAACATAAGTTAAAAACATAAGTTTCAAGTACAGGTTTAATATGTGAAAGTCGAATTTAGGTTAAATTCGAATTCACAAGTTAATCAGATTCGAATCTATAGCAGATTCGAATGAGTTCCAGTAGGCAGATTCGAGAGTGTCAGAGGGGACAAACTCGAATGGGCCTTGGGCCTGATTCGAGTTTGGCCCATGGCAGACTCGAATTAGCCTCTATAATTAGGGATAGACTCGAATAATTATCAGACTTTTTACAGAATTCGAGAGAGATTAAGCAAAAGGAGATTTTGAGTTTATCATCAGTTTTAGTGTTGTTTCGAAGAGAATCAATTCATAGGTGCGTCCGTCGTAGTTCGTACAGCTTATTGATAGTCTCCGTGTTCCTAGTGAGAGCTGTTACCGTCAACCCGTTAACGAGGATTCCGCACTCGTTGACGGTTCCGCGTCTAGATAGATCCGTGTTGTGTAGACCTTACATGTTCATTTTATTTATGACATTGTGCATATCTATTTGGCATCATCCTCTTATATGATGCATTGCACTGGTTGGCGATTTTTATCCTGTCCTAGTTGGCAGTTTTATTATTTGATCATGGCCTATGGCCAACATACCTTATTTGATACCTTCAGTCACATACATTGGCTTTCATGCTACACCTAATGATGATTATTCATCCCATGCTTCATATGATTACATTTGATTAACCCATTGTGAGCTATCCTCATTTCATTGGCCTCACTGGCTGTAACACCCGCTAAATTTCAAGGTAATTATTTAATTTCGAGTCATATAATTTAATTATTAATTCAAGAAAATAGGATATTAATTATCAAATTCCATGGTTGGTATTTAGAAGGTGGAATTTTGTATATATATATAATAACCTACTTTTGAAAATTTATCAATATGGTACGTCTACTTTTTTAAATGTCGATGTGGTACCTGTACTTCAATTTTTCATACCGATATGACCATATTTGTAACAGACCCCTGTGTTTCATACCATTAAAACCATGTTTCGTATATAAAAACCGGGCTCTATTATGTAGAATGACCATATCGATACAGAAAATTGAAGTACACGTACCATATAGACAATTAAAAAAGTAGACGTACCATATCGATACATTTTTAAAAGTAAGTTGCTATTGTAAGACCTTAACCCATACACACACACACACACACACACACACACATATATATATATATATATATATATATATATATATATATATATATATATATATATATATATATATATATATATATATATATATATATATATATATATATATATATATATATAAAACCCTAATAGCAAATTCTTGCTCCTCAACAACACAAACACACTATCTTAAATCTGGGAGATTTCTTTCTTATTTTGGGTTGGAATTCAAAGATTTGATCAACATTTTCATAATCTTCAACTCAAATCACCATTGGAGGTTCATTAAGGTAACTATCCAAACCATAGCAAACACTATAAACATAGTTTCAATCATAGAATATATATATACACACACACACACACACACACACACACACACACACACACACACACACACACATATATATATATATATATATATATATATATATATATATATATATATATATCTGATTGGAATTCAATCGGGAGTAAACATTTGAAATAATGAACATCTTCACAATTTGGTTTAAATTTTTTGTAGAACAATAAATGGAGATTTCATGGGTTATATAATGATTCAAAAACATACATATAAAAGTGATTCAAATCAGTAAATAGAACATAGAACCTACTCGTATGGATTATGTGGAGTATTGCCGGAGTTAAAACGACGGCGTAGTCATCGGTAGACGGCAGCAGCGGCGCCGCCCCTATTCGGCCTGACAGTTTGCTTGCTTTCTGCGTTTTATCGAGAGAGGCAAGGGAGTGAGATTTTTTAGGTGTTATGTGTAGGCTGGTCACCGCCTGAATCTCCTTGTGCGCGGCGGCAGCCCCATCGACATCCCTCTATTTGTCCGATTTTCTTTCTCTCTTTTGTTCCGGGTTTGCACCGAGGAAGTAAGGGCTTGTGGCCAAAATCTGACCGGAGGAGCGGCTGTTCGGTGGTGACGGCGACGGCATGGCTAAAGGTCACCGTCACTTTCCTTGTGGCCAGCGGAGCTCTGCTATGTTATTTCCTCTTTTGTTGCTGTTGCACTGAGAAGAGAGAGGGAGATGTGAGTTGTGGCCGGAATTCGACCGAAGAGGAGGTGCGGCGGAAGCGTGGCCGGTGGCCACCACCACCTCTTTGACTGACAACCGCGGCTGCCTTTTTTTCCTTTTCCTGGATGCTCAGCCGAGAAAGAACCAAGAGGGAGGAAGGGAATGGGGCAGTACCCATTTCTTTGACCCAATTGTTTGTTTCAGTTAGATTAGGTTATATTTAACTTGGGCTATAAAATTTAATCAAGGGTGGGCTGAAATTAATTTTTTTGGGTTGTTATGTGTACAAATAAATTAGTAGTATATTAAAAGGTTTATTGGTTTAAGTTTAGTTATTACTTTAGTTATTCCTTTTGGGTTGTGAAGACCATCCCTTACGGGGCAGTCATCACGAGTCTAGGTCCCACATCATGCAACACGATATCAATCATAACTAAGATAGAGTAATTATATTGCGGAATTGAAATTACAAGCACAAACATATTAAGATTAAGTGTAATACAGATTGCAGTTTTCAAATTAAACTTATAAAGGGTACTATCTAATCTAGTTCATATCCTCATACAATCAAATCAATCGACCCAGACCACCACAAATTTCATCTGCCAATCAGTACCGAAATGCTTTATTGACTACTGAGTAGTGGTCGATGAAAACTTCGACTTGATTCTTGTAAGACCTAAGAACTAGGTCCGGCAGGTGATTTTCCTTTGTCTTTTCCTGTAAAAATGTAAATAGCAACTGTAAGCAAAGCTTAGTGAGAATATAGATTTTTAGATTACATGCATTATCAAGCGGATCATGGGTCTAGCGTGATACATCTTGACTGCCACTACAGTCCTCATGATTGAGACATAGTAGGCATAGAGTTGGATGATGTTCAAGCCACGCTCACGCTTAAATCGTGGGGATCAGCCACATACTGGGCTAGCTACCAGTAAATCAACATGGCGGAACATCGGAGTATCATACCAAGTTCAATAGAACTGGTGAAATAGCATGGTCTAGAACAATAGACCGACAAGGCTAATCTTTCTAAGCTGAATCGATATGTCAAATGTATGAGCAATAATGAAAGCATAAGTCATCAAAATCATGATAGCAATCAACTCATAGCAATGTCTGAAATGAGTCATAAGTACAATATCATGCAGAATGATAAATCAAATAGCTATCATGATCCACAGGGCATCACCGAACCATGTTGTGCACAGGTCACAATCCAGCTGATCTTATATGAATGTCAAATAATCTATCATCAACAATATGTCTCAACCGGAAATCTCGCATGTAAAGCTGAATATCTATAACTCACTGGTCTGGGGTCTTTATCAAGCAGATATAAAATCCACCACCTGAGTTATCTCAGGATTTTATCTTTAAATCTTTTGTTTTTCTGATCTCTGTCAATTCTTTTCAAATCAAAGACCTGCTTTCAATCTCTTTAAATCTTTAAATCTTTGTTAAGAATTTAACTGAACCTGTCCAGAATCATATCATATCATATTATTAGCTTTTTGCTTGAAAAATCATTATTTCATCTGATTCTGATAACTGATAACTCGTCAATCATTTTGCATTCTCTTTGACTCTTTGAAATCTTAATGAGATATAAATATTAATATATCTCATATTTCTTTGATCATTCTTTCATTATAATTTATGGATATTGTAATTATAAAATATCATTTATTTATGATTTAAAGTATTCAAAATAAAATGTTTGGATTCGGATCCACCGAGTTCGGTCCATCCAGATTCGGCCATCCGGATTCGGATCATCCGGATCCGGACATCCAGATTCGAACCTATCCGAAATAGGTCATCCGGACTAGGCTTATCCGAATTCAGACCATACTTAACCGAAACATAGGAACCGAATTTTGAAGCATCCGAAATTGAACAAATCCGAATTAGATTACATCCGAAACAGGTACCATCCGAAGTGTTGTATCCGAATTAGGCTCATCCGGACTCAAGGTGGTCCGAAATAGGCACCATCCGAATTCGGGTCATCCGAATTCAGTTCCAAGACTTGTAATTTTCCCAGAATTTGTTCTTGATGTTCTTGGTCATATTCATACGGATTTTTCATCAAAAATTCACAAAACTGATTTTTAATAACATGCAATGTAATTTAATGTTGTATTATCATATTTGGGTTGTTTTTATACAATTTTCCTTATCAAAAACATCATAAATTTATCAAGATCATCCAAATTATATACTTTTTGTCAAGAACACATTTTTATGTCCCGAACACATTTCAATGCTAACTCTCATATGAGAGCCAACAGCAGTTGTGGTTATGTCCCGACTGTCTAGGTTTGGGATCTTCCTCACACTCAGTCTCACTATCTCAACAATATCAATCTCTGGTAAACTCTCAGGTTGGTTATTTCAATCATACTAGCACCTCCCAAATTATCATCATTATCCTCTTCATCATCATCATCATCTTCTCCCTCATTGCCTCCTTCAGCTATATTTGATAAGGTTCGTTCCGAATCAGAACTACCCTCACCTCCCCTCACTTCCTCCATAGCTCCCTCAGGCTCAGATTGGCTTCCCTAAACATCAACTCCTTGCTGATGTTCCTGCCACCTAAGACTCCTTGGGCAAGAAAACCCAGTTCTTGGGTTTCTATTGGACCATGATCTATACTATAAAGTCTAATACTCTCAGCCTCTAGATCAACATATTTCGACAAAGATTCAGGTATTGGCATTACATTAACATTTGGAGCATCTTGAACACTGTGAAGACTCATCAGCTCATAGTCTGGGCATTTTTGAGCATTGGATCTCTTTAGAATTTTCTCGTTTGCCCTCAGAATACCTCTGATTAGAATTTGTATGAATCTTTGTAGTGACACAAATTTCCTTGCTCTGTTTGTGGTTTTGGCCAACACTACTATCTTTAGATCTTCCCAGATATATTGTGCATAGTCGTAATGTTGATTGAAAACAATGCCATGAAAAAGACGTAAGCAGTGAATGCTCCCTCGATCTATGCCTGTATGTTTGGAGGTCGTACACCTGTTGATGATCCCAAACAGTGTATACCATTCGCCATTCAGTCCGTTTCTGTGAAACTTTGAGCTCTTTTCCAGTGGTTTGGAATACCCCAGACAAATGAGATCATGACATAATTGATCGTCTGATACGAAATCTTCAAAGTCAGCAAACTCTGGAAAGTTGACTGTATCAATCTATCCTGGCAAGAATAAATTGTGACACAGTCTGGCTAAGGTTATTTTGGCCTTTAATTGATCAATTTTGACTTTGAAATGATGATCTCCTTCAGCAGACACAAATTTTATGGTGTGCCAGAATTGATTTAGGCACACTAGAGGAATAGAAGGTTTGTATTTCAACAGATATCCAAGTGGGTGACCTTTAAGGATTTCAACAATAATTGGACGGCTCACTTTGATGACATTGGGATCAAATCTATAATTATTATCTAGAAAGGCTAAACAGTGTTTGGGTTTGACCAGTTGTGGTTCAGGGTTTGCTGAAGAAGGTGATGGTCTAGTAACGGATGCAGATTTAACTGGTTTAGAGACCAGTGTATGGTTAGATGATGAATGGGAATCTGAGGAACTGGAATTTTGGGTGGGGGCTTGGGATGCCATTTGTTTCCTTAAAAAGTAACAAACATGTTAGAAATGTCAGGCTAACAAATTTAATCATACAGATAGAAAAATAAAACATTTAACAAGAAATTAGAAAATATGTGTTTTATTGTTTAAAGCATCGGGATTCCAGACAATAATAATAAAATATTATTGTTAGGACTCCAAAGTCAATCGTTAAGAGACCAATGTAAATTAAACACAGATTTTAAAAATTTCTCAAAAAATGTGAAATTTCTCTGAAAAATTAAAAATTCCCACACTTAGAAATTTGTTTTGAAAATTTTAGCTCCAAACTCGAATCAAGAAAGTACAAACTCGAATGATTCATGAACTTTCTCGGATGGCATATGACCCATCTCGAATGACACATGATGCTTCTCGAATGAAGCTACATCAAACTCGAATTGATCCTAAACTTTCTCGAATGACTTGTGAACCAACTTGATAGAAGTTAGAATTTCCTCGAAGGACCTTTTGATCAACTCGAACAACATAGAAGTTTTCTCGAATAAGCTTTTGATCGAGTTGAAATTACTAGAAAAACTCTAAGTCCCTTTGTAACAAACTCGAATGAAACTAGAGGTTTCTCGGACAAAAATATGACCCACCTCGGATAAAGAATGAACTTTCTTGGTCAATGTTTCAACCGAGTTTGATGACTTTAAAATTTTTCTAAGTCCCAATTCTATCAAACTCGATTAAAACCCATAGTTTTCTCGAAAGCTTTGTTGTGAATCTTGATAAACTCTAAGAGTTTTCTCGAATCCCACTTTGTCCAACTCGATATATACTAAATTTTTCTCGATTGAGTTTTAATTCGAGTTTGAACACTTGCAACTTTTCTAAGTCCCAAACATCACTGAAAATTCCAAAAATTATTTCAGGGACATTTTGGCCTACCCATTTACATGTTCCTACTCGAAAAATGATTTTGAACAACTTTGCTTTACTGATGTTGTTCCATAAACAACATTTAAACCATTTAAAATCCGATTTACAGACTGTTCAAAACTTCAAATATTTTGAATTTCAAATTTAAATGTCGTGTGTTTTGATATAGGACTTGAAATTTGATTTTCAAGTTCATAAGAGCATTATGAACACTAACACACTTTCAATTTCAGATTAAAAACATCAAACAAGAATACCAAATATATACACATCGACATACACAGTACATATTCTTAACAAAAACTCAAAAAATAAAACTAAAAACTACTAAACATTAACAAGTAACTATGAAATACTTACAAATTGCAACAAAGTTTTGGAAATCTTTCACGGATGCGTGGGTTGCTTCGTGATTAAGAAATGTATAGAGAGTTTAGGAGAAGGTGAACAGTAGTCGGAATTCGAAAAAGTGAAATTTGAATTCAAAATTCAAATTTAAACTCAAATTTCAAATTTTGAAACCCGGCCCACTTTTAAAATCTTAAACCCATTCTCTCAATTTAGCCTTTCAAGCCCAAATAAACAAAAATAAATCCTCACTCTAAACAAAAAAAATTATAACAACTAAAAAATTTTTGAACATCATAAAAATAAATTTTTTTAACAAAACAAAAAAACAACAAAAATAAAATGTGTTGGGAAATAGTTTAAGTATACTCAAGCTGTTAGTTTAGACTTCTCAGACTGTTAGTAGATTTTCTATGTAAATACAAAGTTCATGCTGCTAGTTGAAGAAACTCGAGCTGCCAGTGTAAAAGTTCAAGCTGCCAGAGCAAAACAACTCAAGCTGCTCAGTTCATGCTGTCAAGTCATTCAAGCTGCTCAACAGTTTCATAAACAGAATGTGCTGATTTTCAGGGAAGATATCTACACGAAGATTCCAGCATATCTACTATCAGAGAAGTCATAGTCCTTCAAGGAAACACGTCCATAAAGCAATATAAATAGACAGAATATTGTATAGAAGATAGATATATAGAGAGAGAAGTTTTCTGCATATTTTGAGTCTGTAATTGCTTTATTGTTTAAAGTTTTCTTAAGCCTCTAAGGTTGTAAAACCCTAAGAACAGTCTGTGTTCTTCGTCTAATCAAAACAGATTAGAGGTGATTGTAATCAGTGAATTCAGCAATACAAACAGTCTTGATTACTTCTTATGTTTTATGCTTTATTGATTCTGAAAGTTTTTGTTAAAATAATTAAGTGTTATTCCGCAAACTTCTTAATTAAACTTTGATTCAAAGCAAGATTATTGATTTATACTCTGATAAATTCAAATCAGTTAATCTTGGTTATTCATAATTTTCATAATTTTTAGATCCTGACAAGTGGTATCAGAGCCACAGGTCGTTCTTTGTTTTTCAAAGTCGAAAACTTTCTTTCAAATTTTTAATCTTTTACAATGGAATTTGAAAATAGCAGCAGTGGATCTGGGCAAGGACTCAAAGTGCCTATGCTCAAGCCCACTGAGTTTGAGATGTGGAAACTCAGGATTCAACAGCATATTCAATTCATTGATTATGCCATATGGGAAGCTGTTGAATTTCCTCCTGCTGTTGATCCAAAACTTGATGCTGAGGGAAAACCAGTCAAAACTCCTCCAAAAACTGAACTTGAAAGGAAGGCTAGAATGAATGAAGTGAAAGCACTCACATTATTACAAATAGCCATTCCTAATGCTTATCAACATCAGTTTAAAAAATTTTATACTGCTCACTCTCTTTGTAATGCCTTAGAGAAGAGGTTTGCTGGTAATGCAAGTACCAAGAGAAATCAAAAGGACCTCTTGAAACAGCAGTATGAATATTTTTCTGGTGGCAAGAATGAAAACCTCACTCAAATCTTTGACAGGTTCAACAAACTGATAAGTGAACTGGAAAGTGCAAAGGTCAATCTGGATCAAGATGAGGTCAACAGAAAGTTTCTCAGATCTCTTGGAGAAGAATGGACAGTCTATGCTGCACAGTGGAGAACAAAAGACACACTTGATGAGATAGAATTGGATGATCTGTACAACAGTCTAAGAGTGTTTGAGACTGAAATTGATGCTAAAAAGAAATCCTTTTCTTATAATCACAACACTGCTCTTCTGTCCTCTGAAAAATCTAATAACTGTGATTCTTTTTCAGGTGGTGATGGCAATTCTGCTGAAACTCATTATGAAGCTTTTGTTGCCAATGATGGATTATTTGCTCTAAATGTTGAAGACTTGGAACAAATCCATCCTGATGATCTTGAAGAGATGGATTTAAAGTGGCAACATGCAATGCTGACCATGAGAGCCAAAAGATTCCTGAAAAGAACTGGAAGGACCAACTTTCAAGCCAAAACAGAAGGCAAACCATCTTTTGATAAATCAAAAGTGGAATGCTATAAATGCCATAAGCTTGGTCACTTTGCCAGAGAATGTAGATCTCAAGGTCAACAGCCATCAAGGACTTCACAGCCCATCCAAGCTTCCTCATCAACAGCACTTGTCTCTCAAGAAGACAATGTGTTTGACTGGAGTGATCAGACAGAGGAAGAATTCCAAAATCAAGCACTTATGGCAGAAACCTCAAATGTCTCCTCAACTGAACTACCATCTGAGGTAAACTCTAAACTCTGCTCTCAATCATGCAAAATATGGTTAAAAAGTACAGAGATCATAATGAGAGCATGTGCAAAACTCTAGCTAAGATGGAAGAAAGGAGATATGAATATATGCAAGCCATAGAAGATCTGGAAAAACAGATCAATGACTATAAGGATAATGAGATTCAAATGGGGTATGATAGAAACTATCATGAATGGGAGAAAAAGGAACTCAATAAGAAAATAGAATCTCTGAATAAAAAGGTAGAAGAAACTGAACAGAAGGTGTTAGAGGCTAATGAGAAACTGAAATCTGTTAACATAGATTTAGGTAACTTCAAGTTAGCAAATCAAAAGCTAGAACACCTAATGGAAGTTCAATTCAAAGATAGAGTCAAATCTCAGGTCAATCCCAAAGAAGGAATAGGATACAGAGCTACTCCACCTCCATATAATAACAAGTACATTCATCCAATGAGTGAAGTAGCTGATAGACTTGTTAATGAACCACTAGATGAGTCTATGACTATTGTAGATCCTATCCTTGATAGCAGTCCTGAACCAAAGGAATTTAAGAGTCAAAATAAAGACTGTGACACAAAGAGTGCACCCATAGAAGTCCAAGTTCCCAGTAAGAAAGGAAAAGAGAAGATGAGTGTATGCAATGCTACTCCACAAGTTTCTGTACATTCTAACTGTAACACTGCATCTTCATCAAAAGGAACTAAAAGAGGTAAAACTGTTTCTATCTGCACATTCCAAAAGCATGGTGTTCAAAAGTTTCCTAAACAACAGCAGGTAAGAGGGAACCAGAGAAACAAGAACCAGAAATTGACAGAAAAGTCTGGTGTTCCAATTCAAACTGTCAAAAGATGCTTTCACTGTGGAAGGAAGAATCACTTAGCTAAGGATTGTTTTTACAAACCAGCTGTTGCAAAACAGACTGTGCATCACACAAAATCAAATCCTAAACAGGCAAAGCACTCAAAAGTGAAAACTTCCACAGCAGCTCCAAAGAGAATAGTTGATCACAGATTCTCAAAAGTTATTAAAAAACAGTTCACACATCAAAAACAAGTTTTGGCAAAGCCTAAATCAAGTTTTAAACAAATATGGTGTGTCAAGGACAAATCTGTTGCTCAAACTGCTAATACAAAAGATCAGACTGCTAAGTCAAAATCTGATGCTGTTAGTGCAAAAACTGAAACTGTTAGCACTACAAACACAGCTCAAGCTGCTGGGCATCAAACTGGAACTGCTAGTGAATCATCTGAGACTGTCAGAAGAAAAGATGATCAAAATAATTGGATACCTCATATTATCACTAAATACTCTCCAAAGACTCCATCAGTAGATCTCACTAAATACAAGAAGTCAAAAACAGTTTTTAGTTATGTCAATGTACAAGGCCAACCCAAAACCAATTTGGTTTGGGTTTACTCCACTACTAACTAAGCTGTTATTTGTGCAGGGCAACCACAGGTCTCCTCATAGGACAAGATGGCATCTGGACAGTGGATGCTCTAGGCACATGACAGGCAATTCTGAATGCTTGTCAAATTTCAAAGGATTTGATGGAGGTTTTGTTGCATTTGGAGGCAACTCAAAAGGAGGTAAGGTTACAGGTAAAGGTACTGTAAATGCAGGCAACATGACATTCCATGATGTTTTGTATGTTGAACAGCTTAAGTACAATTTATTGAGTGTCTCTCAAATCTGTGACAAACAAAACATTGTTCTGTTCACAGATTCTGAGTGCATTGTTCTTTCAAAGGATTTCAAAATTCCTGAAAATCTTGTTTTACTTAGAACACCAAGAAAGGACAATGTTTACTGCCTAGACACAGCTCTTTTGACTAAATCAAATACTTTAAGCTGTTTAATATCCAAAGCATCATCAAATGAGTCTGCTCTTTGGCATAGAAGGATGTGTCACATGAACTTCAAGTCCATGAATGAGTTAGTTAAAAAGAATCTGGTAAGAGGTTTACCACAAAAGGAGTTCATTTGTGATGATCATTGTGTAGCATGTCTTAAAGGTAAGCAACACAAAACTTCTCATAAGGCCAAAGAAGTAAATTCAATCTCATCTGTTCTTCAGCTGTTACATATGGATCTATTTGGTCCAACATCTGTTTTGAGTTTGAATAAAAGGGCATACTGTTTAGTCATTGTTGATGATTTCACCAGATTTACTTGGGTTTACTTTCTTAGGTCCAAAGATGAAACTGCTGAGCTTGTTAAGTCTTTTATCCTTAAGATAGAAAACCAATCCAATTCCAAAGTTAAGGTGATAAGATCAGACAATGGAACTGAATTTAAAAATCAAATTCTAAACAGTTTCTGTGAGTCCAAAGGTATTGCTAGACAATATAGTGCACCAAGAACACCACAGCAAAATGGTGTAGCTGAAAGAAAGAATAGAACATTAATTGAGGCTGCTAGAACAATGTTAGCTGATTCCAATCTGCCTATGACTTTCTGGGCAGAAGCTGTTAATACAGCCTGTTATGTTCTAAATAGGGTTCAAGTAGTTCAATCACAAGGAAAAACTCCCTATGAGCTATTCCACAACAGAAGTCCCCTAATAGCTTTCTTCAAGCCTTTTGGATGCCCATGTACTATTCTTCACACTAAGACTCACTTAGGGAAGTTTGAGAGTAAGGCTGAAGAAGGATTTTTTGTAGGATACTCAATCAAAGCAAAGCCTATAGAGTATACAACAGTGTGTCTAAAACAATTGAAGAAAGTGCCAATGTTGAATTTAATGAAAATACTGCTAACATCAAAGGCACTGGTCCTGATTGGTTATTTGATTTAGATTCACTAACAAATTCTCTGAGCTTTGCTGAGTTTACTGCAGAAGCTGATGCATACAGGGTTGAAGCTGCTAACACAAATTCTCATGCTGCCAATACAATTTCTCATGCTGTTGGCACAAAGTTTCAGACTGCTGCAGATTCAACAAGTTGGGATGATTTCACCACTCTACCACTTCTGTCATGTGATCCTCCAGGGATCCTGAGCACTCAACATGATGCAAATCCAGACACTGAAGTGCCATTCCCAAGTCCTGACAGCACAGCTCAAACACAAAAGGAAACAGCTCCAGTTTCTAGGCTAGCAGTCCCAACAGCTTCTCAAGCTGTTAACCTAGAAACTCAAGCTGTTCCAGAAACTGAACCAATCACTGGTTCTGATGGAGATGACACAAACCTTGGAACGTCCTTCCAAACAGAGAGAGAGCCCACACTAAGAGTTCATAAGTATCACCCTCTCAATCAAATACTGGGTGATCCAAGCACTCCTGTTCAAACAAGGAAGATGGTTCACAATGAGACTGCTGCTGCTGAACAAGCAGTTCCAGAATTCAGCCTAGCTGCTTTTGAACATGCCTGCTTCATGTCTCAACTAGAACCTAAAAAGGCATCAGAAGCACTAAAAGATTCATCCTGGATTGAAGCTATGCAAGAAGAGCTTTTACAGTTCAAAATTCAGAATGTATGGACTCTGGTGGATCTTCCTAAAGGTAAGAGAGCAATAGGTACAAGATGGGTGTTCAGAAACAAGAAGGATGAGAGGGGGATAGTCATCAAAAACAAAGCAAGACTAGTAGCACAAGGGTACACTCAAGAAGAGGGAATAGATTATGATGATGTTTTTGCTCCAGTAGCAAGAATTGAAGCCATCAGACTATTTCTAGCATATGCAAGTTTCAAAGGCTTTAAAGTGTATCAAATGGATGTTAAGTCTGCTTTCTTGTATGGGAAAATTGAAGAAGAAGTATATGTGTGTCAACCTCCTGGTTTTGAAGACTACAAGTATCCAGACAAGGTGTACAAGCTAGACAAAGCTCTCTATGGTCTTCACCAAGCCCCCAGAGCATGGTATGACACACTGTCCTCATATCTTCTACAGAATGACTTCAAGAGAGGCACTCTGGACAAAACACTTTTCACTAAATCCATCAAGACTGAGATTCTTCTTGTCCAGATCTATGTTGATGACATCATCTTTGGCTCAACTAATGATAGGTTGTGCAAAGATTTTGAGGCCCTAATGCACAAAAAGTTTCAAATGAGTTCAATGGGGGAACTCACATTCTTTCTAGGGCTGCAGGTCAAACAGAAGCCTACTGGTCTATTCATAAGTCAATCAAAGTATGTCAAAGACATACTGGAAAAGTTTGGCTATCAAGACACAAAGGTTGCAAGCACTCCAATGGATCCTCATAAACAGCTCCATACAGACAAAGATGGCATAGATGTGGACATTCATCTATACAGATCCCTTATAGGATCTCTCATGTATCTAACATCTTCTAGACCTGATATAATGTTTGCTGTCTGTGTGTGTGCCAGGTTTCAATGTTCACCAAAGGATTCTCACTTGGTTGCTGTTAAGAGAATCTTCAGATACCTTAAAGGCCAACCACATTTAGGCCTATGGTATCCCAAAGACTCTCCTTTTGAACTAACCGCCTATTCTGACAGTGACTATGGTGGTTGCAACATTGACAGAAAATCCACAACTGGTGGATGTCAATACTTAGGAGCAAGACTGGTCTCTTGGCAATGCAAGAAACAAACAACTGTCTCCACATCATCCACTGAAGCAGAATACGTAGCAGCTGCAAGCTGCTGCTCCCAGGTAATGTGGATTCAAAATCAGCTAAGAGACTATGGTATGAATTTCTTATCCACTCCTATTTATATTGACAATTCAAGTGCCATTAGCATTGTGCAAAACCCAGTGAAATTCCCAAAAACCAAGCATATAGAAATCAGATTTCACTTCATCAGAGATTGTAATGAAAAGAAGTTAATCCAAGTTACCAAAATACATACAGATGATCAGCTAGCTGATCTATTTACAAAACCTTTTGATGTAGGAAGGTTCACTTTCCTAATATCAAACATTGGTATGGTAAACATGGATTAATTGGTTTCTATTATTATCAACTCAATATGCTAATTTAAGGGGGAGACACTGTTCTATTGAAAAGTTGCACAATTTTACACTAACAGCATGAGTCTTTTCTCATGCTGCTAGTTCATTTTCTCGGACTGTTAGTTATTTTCACTTGATCTGTCAAAGTGTGCAGGGTATTTAGGTAATTTTCCAAGTGTGTGCGCGGGACCTAACCTTTTCGAAACCTTTAAAGGTCCCAGTTTCGTTCAGTTGTAACTACCAGTTACATATTCTTCTTCCACGGCCTTCTGTTTTCTCTCTGAACGATACACACACTCTTTTCAAACCCTAAACCCCAAACCGTCGTTTCTTGATCAATGGAGTTCGTAAAAGAACACAACTGCCTCCCATACACCCTGAAACACACTGACCTTCAACCGTTCCATGAGATGATGGACTTCCTCAGGCACTCCCATATCCACTATGCCCTCAATATTAACCCCACCATATACATATCTCATATTGAGCAATTCTGGAATCGTGCCTATGTTCAAACCATCAATGGAGTGCCTACCCTGTCTTCCACAATCGATGGTACTACCATCAATATCACTGAGGAGTCCATCAGAAGTCATCTGCATCTTCAAGATGCCACAGGTATAAAAGACCTATCTCTTACTGCTTTACACTTTGGTCTTCAAAATATTGGATATAGGGGTCCTGCTGATTCTTTTACTTTCTTGAAAGCACATTTTTCTCCTAAATGGAAATACCTTGTGCATATTATTCAGCAATGTTTAAGCCCCAAAAGAACTGGTTGGTCAGAATTTTCTTCAAATATTGCCACTGCCTTAGTGTGCTTTTCTACTGGCCAACAGTTCAATTTTTCAAATATGATCTTTCAAGGAATGTTAAGGCATCATTCTCTGAAGCATGGGAAATTTCTGATGTATCCTCGATTTTTGGCAAAAATAATTGCACACACCTGCACTACTTCCAATTTACATAAGAGGATATATGTTTCCCATAGGCACTCACTATCTTCAATCAAAAGGCTGATAAAGCCAAGTGCCAATTTTGTCAGCATTGATGCTCCGTTGCCCTCTGCAATGATGAACATCATCACAAGAAACAGAGGAGAGGGGCCTGAGCAGACACAGCCTAACATTACTGCTTCAACCCCAGGACCCCAACCCACTCCTCATGATACACATATTCCCTCTGATCCTTTTGTACAGCCCAAACGCCCACTCAGATACTTATATAAAAGGAAAAGGGGACCAGGAGCTCCTTCCTCCTCCTCCCCTAGACAAGAGCCATATATCCCTGTGCAGGAGGATCCTTCTGCACAGAATATCCAAAGGGAACCAATTGAGGACACTCCCAACCTCAATCAGGAGGTGAACATCTCTTCTGAGACTGTTCATATGGGTTTTGTGGCTGGCACTACTGATGTCTCTGCACAAGAGGCACAGGACAGGGCCAACATCTCTAAGACCACACCCATGGCAACAGCAAGTGTGCAAACACGAGCTGGAAGTCCCCAGTACCAAGAAAAGAGGGGCCCAGAGGTTTCTACTTCTGGTGTTAATGTCAGTGATAGACCACAAACACCCCTGGTGTTATCTGATCTTGAGACTAGCCTGCAACTGATGCTCTTAACGGATCCAAAGCTGAAATCTGTTGTAACAATGTTGGAATACCAAATGTCCATCATTGCTGCACAGGGGGCACAAATTTATGCACTCAAACAGGCAGAAGCTGCTCACAATCAGAAACTGGCTAATCTACACAAAGGGTTTACTCTTTGTGGAAATAAGCTCATCAAACTAGAGCAGTTGATTCAAACCCATGTGGCAAAGGTTGTAGGTCCTTCTGACCAAACCAATGCTTCCAAAAAGGGGGAGAATCAGGAAGTTCCTGAACCAGTCCAAGCAGCTCCAACACCAACAGTCCAAGCAGCATCAACAGCTCCATCTTCTAGGCTAGCAGTCCCAACAGCTTCTCAAGCTGTTAGCCTAGAAACTCAAGCTGCTTCTACAAGAGCAACTGGAGTTGTTATAAGAGAAGGCATTCAAGCTCCATCCAGTTCAGTCCAACCTACATCTTCTGCTACAAAAGATAAGGGCAAGGGTATTCTGATTGAGTCTCCAAAGCACAAATTTTCTACCAGAGAAGCCCAGATTGCCTTTGATGCTGAGATTGCCAGAAAGTTAGCAGAAGAACAAGATCAGGCTTTAGACCAGCAAACCCATGCCCCAATGCAAGATGATGAAACCTTAGGAGATTACCTAAGAGGGTTTGTGGTCAAGCAAGGTGAAAGGAAGAGGAAGATGCCAACTGGGCATACCAAGGCTGAGAAGAGAAGATTCTTAATCAATTTTGCCGTTGCAGCAGATATTCCAAAGAAAATTGCTCAGTCTATGCCTACTGAGAGGCTGCAGGCAATACATGATAAAGAAATGGAGAAAAGAAAGAAAACAAGAGTCTCTTCAGAAGTTCAGCCAGTACCAACAGTTCAACCGTCCCAATCAGTCCAACCATCAACAAAACCAGTCCATCCTGAAGCTGCCAATGCACCTGCTCCCACTAAGAAACCAGTCCAACCTGAAGCTGCCAATGCACCTGCTCCCACTGATCAACCTACTGTTTCTGTTCCATCATCTGTTAAGAGGGTGATCTTTCAGCACCATTTGCAAAAGGCTATGGAGATAGAAAAGTTGCTTGATCAACATGACTTCACAAAGCCAGAAATCAACTACTGGTTTGCTAAGTCATTGGATGAAAGAAATATAAGGGTCAAGTTTGTGATAAGGAGAGAATCTGGACCAGAAGAGGAGTATGATACATTCTGGCAGATGGTCCATAAGCTGACCAGGGATGAACTAATAAAGATGTACCACATAGGGTCTGTTTCTCAAGTCAGATCTGATCTTCCACAAGTAAAACAACTCATCAGAGATCTAAGTTCAGTTGCTGATGCTGAATTTGCAAGAAAAGAAGTGGAAGATGCTGAGAAGAAAGGGAAGCAGATCAAGGAAGTTCATATTTTTGTCAAATCCAGAACCTACAGAATCACATTCAAAGATGGATTTGGTATTTTCTTCAATCTCGAGTTTTATAATTTTTCAAAAGATATGCTGCTCCAAATAAAATCAGTTAGGATATCTTGTGATAAAAAAGAGATGAAGAGAGAATTTTTGAAGGCTGTAGATCAGAAGCTTGTATAGTTGTAAGTTTTTGAAAGCCTTGGTTTGTGAATAACAGTTTACTTTTTCATTTCCTTATTTGTATAGAACTTAAGGTCTTGTATAAAGAATTTAAGTTAGGGGGAGATTGTTGGGAAATAGTTTAAGTATACTCAAGCTGTTAGTTTAGACTTCTCAGACTGTTAGTAGATTTTCTATGTAAATACAAAGTTCATGCTGCTAGTTGAAGAAACTCGAGCTGCCAGTGTAAAAGTTCAAGCTGCCAGAGCAAAACAACTCAAGCTGCTCAGTTCATGCTGTCAAGTCATTCAAGCTGCTCAACAGTTTCATAAACAGAATGTGCTGATTTTCAGGGAAGATATCTACACGAAGATTCCAGCATATCTACTATCAGAGAAGTCATAGTCCTTCAAGGAAACACGTCCATAAAGCAATATAAATAGACAGAATATTGTATAAAAGATAGATATATAGAGAGAGAAGTTTTCTGCATATTTTGAGTCTGTAATTGCTTTATTGTTTAAAGTTTTCTTAAGCCTCTAAGGTTGTAAAACCCTAAGAACAGTCTGTGTTCTTCGTCTAATCAAAACAGATTAGAGGTGATTGTAATCAGTGAATTCAGCAATACAAACAGTCTTGATTACTTCTTATGTTTTATGCTTTATTGATTCTGAAAGTTTTTGTTAAAATAATTAAGTGTTATTCCGCAAACTTCTTAATTAAACTTTGATTCAAAGCAAGATTATTGATTTATACTCTGATAAATTCAAATCAGTTAATCTTGGTTATTCATAATTTTCATAATTTTTAGATCCTGACAAAATGAACTTAAAAAAATTTAACTAAACAAAAATAAAATGTACTAAAATTGTTGCTCCCCCTTGAATTTTGCATTAAAGCTCCCCTCAGATGTATATCACTTTTTATGACTGCTCCCCCTACAATTTATCAGATAAAAAAATTTATCAGATATACAAATATCAGATAAAAATTTTCTGTCTAAACAATTATCAGATATAATTTCCTGTCAGCTCCCACTGCACATGACAATCCGATTATGTTAAATCTCAGAAAAATTAAAAACTTTTAAATCACATGGATAACAACAATTTAATTCAAGTGAAAAATTGTAAAATAAAATTATATTGTGTAACAACTGAATGTTTAAATCTACCGATTCAATATACCCAATTTGTATACAAAAAAGTTAAAGCGTTTTTCATCTAACGCTTTGGTAAACAAATCAGCTAGTTGATATTTAGTTGGTACAAAATATAATTCTACGTTACCATTTTCTACATGATCTTTTATTAAATGATATCGGATATCGATGTGTTTAGTTTTTGAGTGTTGCACCGGATTGGGTGCGATTGCAATTGCACTCTGTGAATCACAATAGATAGGAATCTTTGTAGGTGTAAACCCGTAGTCTCTCAGTTGGCTTTTCATCCACAACACTTGTGAACAGCAAGATGATACAGCAACGTATTCAGCTTCTGCTGTTGATAGTGACACACATTGTTGCTTTTTGGATGACCAGCAGACGGGTTTGTCACCAAGAAAATGTACTGCTCCTGATGTGCTTTTGCGATCCATTTTATCACCTGCATGATCAGCATCCGAGAAGACAGTTAATGTAGATGATGATTTCCTGGGATACCACAAACCTAAGTTTGGAGTTCCCTTCAGATATCTTAATATTCGTTTGGCAGCAGCCACATGTGATTCTTTTGGATGTGCCTGATATCTAGCATAGACACATGTAACAAACATAATATCTGGTCTACTCAAAGTTAAGTACAATAATGACCCAATTATCCCTTGATAATGAGTTACATCAATAGGTTCCCCTGATATGTCCTCATCGAGTGTAGATTTAAAATCCGGAGCCATGGGTGTATTGTTGACCATTTTAAATTTCTTTAACATGTCTTGAATGTATTTTGACTGATTGATGAAAATGCCATCACTCAGTTGTTTTACTTGAATACCCAAGAAAAATTGATTTCACCCATCATGCTCATTTCAAAATTTTGAGACATTAAAAACACGAACTTTTTACAAAATTCTGTATTTGTAGACCCAAATATTATATCGTTCACATATATCTAAATAACTATGATATCATAACCCTGATTTTTAATAAATAGGGTAGTATCCACTACACCTTTGTTGAAGCCACATTTCAACAAATAATTTGAAAGGGCATCGTACCAAGCTCGGGGTGCTTGTTTAAGGCCATACAGTGAGTGATTTGTCTAAAATATATACATGATCAGGCTTCGAAGGATCAGTAAATCCTTCAGGCTGATATGTATATACTTCATCAGTTAACTCCCCATTTAAAAATGCAGTTTTTACATTCATTTGATATACAATAAAGTTTTTATGAGCTGCAAACGCTAAAAACATTCTAATCGCTTCTATCCGGGCAACGGTGGCAAAAGTTTCGTCATAATCAATTCCCTCCTGCTGACTATATCCTTTGGCTACGAGGCGTGCTTTGTTCCGAATGATGACACCGTGTTCATCTTTCTTGTTTTTTAAGATCCACTTCGTGCCAATGATAGACTTGTCTTTTGGTCGTTCCACCAATCTCTAGACCTCCAACCTTTCAAACTGATTGAGCTCCTCTTGCATAGCTACAATCTAGTCTGCATCCAGAAGAGCTTCCTTCACCGTCTTTAACTCAATCTTGCTCAAAAATCTGAGAAGAGACATTCGTTCATGGTAGCTCTCTGATTTTTACTGAGGCAGAGGGATCACCAATGATGCTTTCTGGTGGATGATCCCTTGTCCATTTGAATGTATGAGGGTAAGGTTGAAGTTGGTCTTGATTGGGATTCAAGTCAAGGTAGGGAATACGGGGGATTGTTTCAGATGTTGATGGGATATCAACTGAGGTGGGGGTTTCTGAATTTTCAGAATTCAAGGGAGGATTTTGAGATTCTGGAGCAGATTATTGTACACTTTTAGTAAGCATGTGTACATCAGTCATTGAAACCTCTCCAGTATCTTCAAAAATCTGTTGGTGTGAATGAACGGAGACTACGACCGGATCTTCAGTAATACTGTCAGGAACCAAAATTGGAACATTATATTTGGTCTTTTCAAAGTAGTCTTCATAAAAATTTTCAAAAAGTTTATAAAGATCATTCATTTCATCATTCTGCTCCGATGACTTCACTGAAGTACCCTGTTTAGATTCGGGTCCTGAACTGGCGTATTCAGGAGCCATTACAATTCCTTCGACGAATTTTACATTTACGCTCTTGTTGACAGTCTTCATGCGCTTATTGTAGACTCGGAAAGCCACAAATTCTTTTGAGTATCCAATGAATATGCCTTCATCAGCTTTCTGATTAAACTTTCCCAAGTTGTCTTTGTTATTCAGGATAAAACACCTGCATCAAAAAACATGGACAAATTTAACATTATGAACTCGTTTATTAATCAGTTCGTATGGTGTCTTTCCGAATCTTTTATTGATGATCGATCTGTTCTGGGTGAAACACGCAGTTGCTACAGCTTTAGCCCAGAGGAATAACAGCAGATTAGAATACGCAAGCATCGTTCTGGCGGATTCCACAAGTGTAAGGTTTCGTCTTTCAACTACGCCGTTTTGTTGTGGAGTATGAGCTGCTGAAAAATGATGTGTTATCCCAACAGAACTCAGAAATGTCTCGAGGGACTTGTTCTTGAACTTTGTACCATTATTATATCTAATGGTCTGAACCGATAGCTACAACTTAACTTGAATTTTGCGTATGAAGTCAATAATGATCTCTGTAGCTTCAGACTTGGATCTCAAGAAGAAAACCCATGTGTATCTTGAATAGTCATCAACTATCACTAACACATATCTCTTCTTATTGATACTTTGTACTCGCATAGCTCCGCAGAAATGCATATGAAGTAGATCTAAAGTCCTAGTTGAAGAATGTTCAACTTTTAACTTGTGAGAAGCTCTCACCATATTCCCTTTTTCACATGCGGCACACAACTGCTGCTTCTGAAATCGGAGAGTTGGAAGCCCTTTGACTAAACCACCTTTTGCAAGATTGGTCAATTCTTTGAAGTTCAAATGGGATAAACGGCGATGCCACAACCAGGATACTTTAGATGTTGCCTTTGACAGTAAGCAGACATCTTTCTTCGGATTAATGATGGATAAATCTATGGAGTACAAATTTGTTTTCCTATTACCAACGAGGATTTCCTTCCCTTCCCCAGATCTAATGCTACACCTATTAGCCTTGAAATTGACTTCTAACCCTTTATCGCACAGTTAGCCGATACTGAACAGAATATGGCCAAGACCATCAACATAAAATACTTTCTGAATAGTTAGCTTGTCGTACTCCAGACTCCCATAGCCTTTGATCGGATAGAATTGATCGTTGCCAAACCTTACCATCTCGCAGAATTTGTCAACAAAATTTGTTAGGGTTTCTCTCTGTCCGGTCATATGCTTGGAACACCCAGAGTCAAGGTACCACACATGAATTACCTATAAAACGAAGTAAAACGTGAGGTACCCACTTATAGTTAGGTACTTTGAAATTTGGTAAATCATGCGGTATTTTTCAGGTATATTAACAGATAAACTCTTTGAATTTGGAACCCACTTTTTAACAGTCTTTTTGGGTATCCATTTTTGTACAGTTCGTTTTGGAACTGATTTTGAAATTTGCTTCTTTGGAACCCTTTGTTGTTTAGAATGGGAACCTTGTTCTTTGGAACACATGGCAATTGGCAGAATTTAAAGAATACAATTTAGCACGTGAGTATATAGAATATTGATTAACAAGAGATTTATTACAGACAAAACTATCTACAGGTCTAATCCTATCTGTAACTCGCAAATCTTTCACTCTCCATTCCTGTCTAAAACTCCTGTTTTTCTTTGCCTGTTGCTTCTTTCTCCAAACTTTCTTCGATGAACTTTTCACAATATAATCTTACATAACAGAAGAATGAGAATTAGTCAATTTAGAAATAACATTATTCTGCAAAATCTTATTACCTTCAGAAGCATGTCCTTTCTTTTTAGTTGAAACCCTTGATGAAGAGGATTCAGCTTTTTCAAATTTTGGAATAGCAAAAGTAACTTTTGTTTTCTCCTTTTCCTTATGTAAAACAGGTGAAGGTAATGATTTAACCTTGGAATCTGTATGTATTCTTTTCAAAATACTTACGGATTCTTTGGATTTATCAGATTGTTTGTCATGGAGTGGTTTAATAAACTCATCAATTTTGACAAAATATTCCTCTAATGAGTTAAAATCAGAGTTCATATATAGATGAAATTCTTTTTCAGAATTGATAGAATCAAGTTGAATTGAAGGTTTCTGATCTGGTTGAGTTTTGCTTTCAGGCTGATTTTTCAGTTTTATTTCCAAATCTTTAATTTCAGCCTGAAGCTTTTTATTTTCAGACTCAAAAGTTTTAAGCTTCATTTCAAGATCAAAATTAATCTTTTGAAGAATTGAATTCAGAATATATGGCTTTTGAGTGGAAGCAGTATTTTCAGACAAATCTTTTTTTAGAATAAGTCTAAATATACTTTTCTGAAATGCATAAATTTTGATAACTGTCATTTAGCTTGTTATAATCCAAAGTATTTTGCATTTTGTCATTTCTCAACCTTTTCAGATCTTCAGCCGATTCTATCTCATCTGAAGCTTTTAAAAATACCATTTTCAATCCTAAATTCATATATCTAACATCATAAAGAGTTGGTGAACACGAAATAGCTTTTGTTAGATATTTAGGATTTGTCCAACCAATACCTGATTTGGAATTATAGAATTCGGTATCTTTTGGTTGATTCAAATGGATTGTTTGATCCGTTTGACCTCTTTTAATGAACTCATCTTCCAAGGATTTGATTTTCTCATAAAACTTTGTTCTTTCATCAAAGATGGAATGATATTTTAGAATAACTTGATGATTCTAACTCAGCTAATTTCAGTTTTTCTTTTAAGTCAGATATATTGTTACTCAGCTTTTGATTCTCACTTTCAGTTTCATTTTATTTATCTTGCAAATCAGAAATTGATATTAATGCTAATGTCTTATCCTTGGAAAACTCTAAGGAATGAACATTTTTCTTTTCGGCTTTTGATTCTCACTTTCAGTTTCTTGTCTTAATTTGTTTTCCAAGGAATGAACATTTTTCTTTTCGGCTTTTAATGATTTTTAAAACCTTTTTAGCATATAAGTCATCTGTGTAAGTTTCTGTTCTAGCACATATGAGCATCATCAGAATCAGAATTATAATGTACCTCTGGTGTCTCTAAGTTGTCTGAGGCATCTGATTCTGATCCGTCATCTCCTTGATCGTTACTGCAGCCTGCTTCTCCTGTGGCCATCAACGCCATATCCTCTATCAGTTTATTGTCAGAATCAGAATCCTTTGGCTCTTCAGTTTCATCATCAGTCAGGCCTACCCAAACCTCATCTTCAGCTAACATAGCAGACTCACTCAATTCAATTTCATCAACACTTCTGACTTCATGCAGATATGAGCGTCTTCATCCAGAATGTCTTCATCCTCAGACAGTTGCAGCCAGTGGTCGTCCTCAACCATTAATGCCTTACCAGCCTCCTTTTCCTTTTCCAGAAGTGCCTTCCGAGTATAGTAGTCTGAGTTCTTGACTACTGGCAGTCTGCATTCTTATATTTTTCAACCTTTTTACCACTGCTCTCTCCAGATTTGTCATACTTATCTCTCTTTTCATATTTCCAAGATCTTATCTTGTATCACATCTTTTTATTTGTCGGTTTGCGATAGAAATTTTTGGGATGCCTTTGTCAGTAAAGCCATCTGCTTTTTCATCTCCTCTATTTCTGAGTCAGCTGATGAATCAGTTGATTCTGATTCTGAGGAACTGCTGCTTATCACAACCTGCTTCTCCTTTTTCAATTTATATTTGAGCTTCTTATCTGCCAGGAGAGACAGAGGATCAATTGTTGCATTCTCAGCCTGTTTCTTCCCAGACATCTTCCTTAGAACAATTTCTTGATAGTTGTTAAGATTTTCAAACACCATATGAAAATCCATCTCATTAATTTCTTTCGTTTGTTGGATGATCATCGTGTATTTATCCCACTCTGGATTTAGCATATTCAAGAATTTAACATTGATGTCCAGATTTGATTTTGTCACCCCATTCCTCTTCATCTCACTTACAAGGTTGACAAATCATAGATACGTGCTCTCCAGCAACTCTCCTTCTCTAGCTCTAAAATTCTCAAAAGTCATCAGACTGTTTCTTGCTCTGTTCGTAGCTGCTTTGTCTAACCCTCACATAAGTTTACACACCTCATCCCAGATGGGTTTGGCGGTGCTTGTATTTGCTAGACTGATATATATCGTTCGGAAGAGAAATCAGCAAGAACTTTCGGGCAGTTTTATCTCCCATCTTTCTTCGTTTTTGAGCATTATTCAGATTTGTGATCTCTGTTGTTCCCTCCGGTATTGGAGGATTGCCGTTTGGTATAGCTAGAATTGTTTCAAGAAATATTGTTGGTCCCTCTGTCAGGGATTTCAACATCTCCTCTGATAGATAATGGAAACTGATGAATTCCGGAAACCGTTCCCTCCATTGTACATACTCACCTCTATAAAGAATAGGAGGTTTGGTTTCCGAACCCATAGCTAGTGCATCTTTTGACATTGTGATTTGATTAAACAAAATCTTCCAAGATCTTTTAATGGAATTTGATTGATTTTGATTGAACACTTAAGAAATGATTAAACTTGAATTAAGTATGATCAATCTCGAATCAAAAAGGATAAAACGCGAATAGCAAAGTCTCAATCTCGATGAGTGAATGATGAATTCCGAATGTAGTAGGATCAAACTCGATAAGTGAATGATGAAATTCGAATGTAATAGGATCAAACTCGAATCAACGAGTTATGAAACTCGAACAAAGAAGGTAGAAACTCGAATTGTGAAATGTAAAACTCGAATGGATCCTTATGAAACTCGAATCTATAAGGATGAAACTCACAAGTACTAGAAACATAAGTCGGATGACAAGTCAATAAAACACGATTAAATTTGTATCAACTTGAATTGTGTTTGATTAAACTCGAATTAAAGTTTAATCAAACTTGAATGGTTTTTGTCTAAAACTCGAATTAGTCTTGTTTCAACTCGATTAAAATTTTCACCAACTCGATCTACACTTTTACCAACTCGATCAACACTTTTAGGAAACTCGAATCACAATTTATTAAACTCGATTGAAACTAATTCTTAGTTTCATCCGAGTTTAAACAATTTATTTCAAGAATCTAATTTCTAAAAACCCAATTTTCAATCAAAACTTTCTAATTGATCTTCGGTTTTTGAGTACAAACACTTTTTGCAAGAACGGTTTGCCTAAAAACAAATCAAATCCCAAATATTTGCCAAAATCAGTCAAGAACACTCAAAACCCAAAAATTCACAAAAATTTAAAAGACTTTTTGTGTGATTGGAGTTGAAAACTGAAATTTATATAAGTGTGATCGTTTTTAAAAACTTAACCTTTGATCCCAATCTCAGATCAAAACATCTATGGATTAAAAACCCTTTGAGGTTTTTTTGATTTTCGAAAAAGTTAATAAAACAGTGTTCTTCAAAAATAATATTCCAGATTCACAAAATCAATCAAATTGTGTAACATCCTTAGATCTAAAATTATTGTAATTTAGATTAATTAGTTGGATATTTTGTAATTGGGTTAATTGCGCCAAAAGGTAACTTACTGTTACAGTTTTTTCAATTTGGGTAACATACTAATTTTTTTTCTAATTAAGGTAACATACTTCCAAATCAAGTCAATCATGGTAACCATACAGATTGAAAGGTAAAAATTACTGACGTGACAGTTTTTTTTTGTCCAGTCAACATTTTTTTTACAGAATTGACAGTTTAACTGTTATATGATGCGCACTATTTTGTGCAATTTAAAATTATTTTTTGATAATAACTTACTATTTGATCAAATTTAGAAATAATTAAGCAATATTAGAAATTAAAAAAACTGATAACCGGATAAAGAAACTGTCATGTCAATATTTTTACCTTTTTCAATTCGATATGGTTACGTCGATTGACTTGATTTGAAAAGTATGTTACCTCAAATAGAAAAACATCTAGTATGTTACCCAAATTACAAAAATAATGACAGTATATTACCTTTTAACTTAATTAACCCTTTTGTAATTTGCATAATTAAGTTGGATTACGAAAGATGATTATGTGTCCAGTTATTTAAGAAGTTGGTTGCTATTTTAAGAAATTAAGAAATTTGAGAATTTTGAATTATTATTATGGAGTATTATGATTTATAAATGTTAGTGGTGATAAAAATAAGATAAAATCAGTATTTAGTGAAATCAGATAAGTTGAGGGGCTAAATGTGACAAAAGTCGAAAATATGGAATAAAAGACCATTGGTCTTTCATTTTGAACCATTTCACACTCTCTCTAAAACTCAAGCTCTCTCTCTCCAAAAATCTCAAGAATTTCTACTGAAATTCGAATTTGGGGAACCAAATTCGTGAATCAAAGCTGAATATTAACAAGATTCAGTTGGAATCAAGGTAAGAAATTATATTCTAAGTTTTGGGTTTTATTTTGAGAGTTATAAAGATGAAATTTTGGATTTTTAATCTGAGAAATCAAATGTTGCATGTTTGTTAAACCAGTTGGAAATCATCATTTGAAGTTCCTAGAAGCTTTAGAAACAAGAATCAACCGTTGAATCAACCAAAAAGGTGAGAAATCTGACTTTGTAAGAGTTTTTGTGTTCTTGAGGGTTTTTACTCATTTTTGGTCCAATCTGGACGAATTTGGATGCTATTGATATGGAAAATGGATTAGAAACAACCAATATATGAAAATATATCAAATGTATGGATTGCATGTTAATAAAATTGAGTTTTGACCATTTTTACTTAGAAACCCGTAGCTGCGACCTGAACTTCTGCTGGTTAACTCGACGAGTTCCCAAGAACGCTTGAATAAATCTTTAAAAATTCATAAATGTTGGATCCGAATTCGGTTGGGACCTGAATTCGGATGTGACCCGAACTTAGATGGAACCGAATCCGGACGGAACCGACCTCGGATGGGTAAAGTTCTTCGGATAGGTCCAAAATCCGGCCGAGTATCTGAAATTCGGACCTCAACTCGGCAAGTTGGCTGCTGTACATGTGTAATTCCGGAGGACTTGTCTGGCGTGCCGCCTGAGAGACAAGTGGAGTGCCGAATAGATTTGATCCCTGGAGCTGCACCGGTAGCTCGTTTTTCGTGTCGCCTTGCTCCTACCGAGATGCAAGATTTGATAAAACAACTCCACGAGTTGTTGGATAAGGGCTTCATTCGACCAAGTTCATCTCCGTGGGGTGCTCCGGTACTGTTTGTTAAGAAGAAGGATGACACTATGAGAATGTGCATTGATTACCGGGAGCTGAATAAGCTGACTATTAAGAACAAGTAATCGCTGCCGAGGATAGATGACTTGTTTGATCAATCGCATGGGGCGAGTGTGTTCTCTAAGATTGACTTGAGGTCGGGATATCATCAACTGAAAGTTCGAGAGGAAGATGTGCCTAAGACAGCTTTCAGGACACGTTATGGGCATTACGAATTTTTGGTTATGCCTTTCGGGTTAACCAATGCCCCGGCTTTCTTTATGGATCTGATGAATAGAGTTTGCAGACCAATGTTAGGTATGTCAGTAATAGTGTTTATTGACGATATCTTGGTGTATTCCAAGTCTGAGGCTGAGCACGCTGATCATCTAAAAGAGTTGTTGGAATTGTTAAGAAAAGAGAAGTTGTATGCCAAATTCTCAAAGTGTGAGTTTTGGCTGCAACAAATTCAGTTTCTTGGACATGTTATTTCGGGAGCTGGGATTTCAGTAGATCCAGCTAAAGTTGAAGCCATAAGAAACTGGGAACCGCCTCGTTCAGCTACAAAAGTTAGAAGTTTTCTTGGGTTGGCGGGCTACTATAAGAGATTCATAAAGGACTTTTCTAAGATTGCAGTTCCTTTGACTGCATAAATGAAGAAGAATGCACCGTTTGTTTGGGGAACTGTGCAGCAAGAGGCTTTCGAGATCTTGAAGAAGACATTAAGTGAAGCGCCGATACTTGCTCTACCGGAGGGCAATGATAATTTTGTGGTGTACACAGATGCTTCAAGACTGGGGTTAGGCGTTGTACTGATGCAGCGTGGAAATGTTATAGCGTATGCCTCGAGACAGCTTAAGCAGCATGATAAAGATTACTCAACTCATGATCTTGAGTTGACAGCTGTTACTTTTGCTTTGAAATTGTGGAGGCACTATCTTTATGGAACTAAGTGTCAACTGTACACGGACCATAAGAGTTTGAAGTACATCTTCAGTCAAAAGGAGCTTAATATGATACGATTGTGAAATTACCATCCGGGTAAGGCTAACGTGGTAGCCGATGCTTTGAGTCGCAAAGCTTACTCTAAGTATTGTTGCTACATGATGACGTCTACGATGTTAACCTCCACTATTATTGATGATGTCAAAGCTTCTCAAGTGGAAGCTTTGAAGGAAGAAAATGTTGGTGCTGAGGATATTCGAGTACAGAAAAAGGTTATGGAAACGAGCGAATCGGGTGAAAGGAATTTATGGAAGAATCTGGGTGCCAAAGTTTGGTGGTATGAGAAAGGTGATCATCAAAGAAGCACATCAGTCTAAATTTTCTGTACATCCCGGGAGCACAAAGATGTACAATGAACTTAATGCAGACTTTTGGTGGCCCGGATTAAAGAAAGATATTGGTCAGTATGTGGAGAGATGCAGGACTTTTCGGTTAGTGAAAGCTGAACACCAACAGCCTTATGGTAGTCTGCAACCGCTTCCCATTCCGGAATGGAAGTGGGAACACATACCATGGATTTCGTCACCAAGTTGCCAAAGACTAGGCGTCAACATGATGCAGTTTGGGTGATAGTTGATAGGTTAACTAAGTCCGCACATTTTATTCCAATAAGAGAGAGTTATTCATTGGAAAGATTGGCTCACATTTATATGAACGAGATTGTTTCTAGACACGGAGTGCCTAAATCCATAGTATCGGATCGGGATAGCCGATTTACTTCAAACTTTTGGTCGGCATTGCAAGAAGGGTTGGGAACGAGGATCGCTATGAGTACAGCCTATCATCCGCAAACCGATGGCCCAAGTGAAAGGACCATCCTGACACTTGAAGATATGATGCGGTCATATATATTGGATCTTGGTGGCAATTGGGACGACCATTTGCCATTGATAGAGTTTTCGTATAATAACAGTTATCACGCGACAATAAAGAAGGCGTCGTTTGAAGCATTATATGGGAGAAGGTGTATGACTCCTACTTGTTGTAGAGAAACCGGAGAAACACCGATTGCTGGGCCAGCATTGCTTCAGGAAACGAATGAGAAGATACAGCTGGTTAGACAGAATATGAAGGCGGCCCAGGATCGACAGAAAAGTTATCATGACAGGAGGCATAAACTGATCAGTTTTGATGTAGACGATTGGGTTTATTTGAAGGTGTCACCTATGAGAGGTGTTACACGTTTTGTAAAAAGAGGAAAGTTAGCTCCGAGATTTGTTGGACCATTCAAGATAATAGAAAAAGTTGGAAACCAGTCTTACCGTTTAGAGTTGCCTGAAGAAATGTCGGGCATACACCCGGTGTTCCATGTGGGGAACCTTAGAAAATCATTCACTACCGGCAACGAGGATTGGGCAGATCACACAGAGTTGCAAATTGACGAAAGGCTTCGATACGTGGAGGAGCCGTAATGTATATTGGATACTAAAGTGAAGAAATTAAGAAGCAAGGAGATAGAGATGGTGCTTGTACGATGAAAGCATCATAAAGGAGCAAATCACACGTGGGAGACTAAGTCTGAAATGTTGAAGAAATATCCACAACTGTTTGGATCCAAGTAACTTCGAGGACGAAGTTTGAGCGTGGTGAAGCCCATGCTGTAACATCCTTAGATCTAAAATTATTGTAATTTAGATTAATTAGTTAGATATTTTGTAATTTACATAATTAAGTTGGATTACGAAAGATGATTATGTGTCTGCTTATTTAAAAAATTGGTTGCTATTTTAAGAAATTAAGAATTTTGAGAAATTTGAATTATTATTATGAAGTATTATGATTTATAAATGTTAGTGGTGATAAAAATAAGATAAAAGACCATTGGTCTTTCATTTTGAACCATTTCACACTCTCTCTAAAACTCAAGCTCTCTCTCTCTAAAAGTCTCTGGAATTTCTACTGAAATTCGAATTTGTGGAAACAAATTCGTGAATCAAAGCTGAATATTAGCAAGATTCAGTTGGAATCAAGGTAAGAAATTATATTCTAAGTTTTGGGTTTTATTTTGAGAGTTATAAAGATGAAATTTCGGATTTTTAATATGAGAAATCGAATGTTGCATGTTTGTTAAACAAGTTGGAAATCATCATTTGAAGTTCCTAGAAGCTTTTGAAACAAGAATAAACCGTTGAATCAACCAAAAAGGTGAGAAATCTGACTTTGTAAGAGTTTTTGTGTTCTTGAGGGTTTTTACTCATTTTTGGTCCAATGTGGACGAATTTGGATGTTATTGATATGGAAAATGGATTAGAAACAGTCAATATATGAAAATATATCAAATGTATGGATTGCATGTTAATAAAATTGAGTTTTGACAATTTTTACTTAGAAACCCGTAGCCGCGACCTGAACTTCTGCTGGTGAACTCGGCGAGTTCCCAAGAACACTTGAATAAATCTTCAAAAATTCATAAGTGTTGGATCCGAATTCGGTTGGGACCCGAATTCGGATGTGCACGAACTTAGATGGAACCGAATCCGGACGAAACCGAGCTCGGATGGCTAAAGTACTTCGGATAGGTCCGAATTCCGGCCGGGGATCCGAAATTCGGACCTCAACTCGGCGAGTTACCTGACCAACTCGGCGAGTTGGCTGCTGTACATGTGTAATTCGGATGGGTTATTAAGGACCCGAATTTATGGTTAGTTAATTACACTTTTGGGATATTGTTGGTATTATATTAAGGCATATAATGAAGGGTTAATTGGGAATAATAACACCTCGAATGATGAGATTTAAATGTGAGTTTCGGATGACTATTCTGAATGATGTATCACTTTAATTGTACAAAGTGACACTCATTTGTTGATGAACATGTTTATGATATGATTTTCCTTACGGAAATGTAACAGGTCCCTTGTGGTGTTGTTTAACCCACAGTGGGGTACTTTGTGATCCGGTTGAAAGCCCGAGGAGAAATAATATTGATTAAAGTTTAATAACGCACCCACTGTGAGTACATATGATTTCGCATGTTTATATCTGCTTTATGTTAGCTATTGCCTGCTGAGACATGTTGCTTCATTATCGTTTGGAATTCTACTAACTTGCGTAGTCTTAGATGCACATTAATCTTGTTGCATGTCCGTTCTTTGTTGTGCATCTATCGATGGACCGGTGGGTCGCATCTGTTATTTCGATGTTACTGCGCTATATGACCGGGAGATGATCCCTCCGAGGTTCTGGTAGGCAGTAAGTCATCCCCGATGTTATATCTGTCTCAGATGGTTGGTTTGAATGCCGAGCTTTGGGCTCGTAGGAGCGACGGCTCATGTGTGTTGTACTTTGTGTACGTGGAGAGTGCACGACGTGTGTCGTCGGTGTTACTCTCGTGGGGCTTCATAAAGATTTATAAAATGCGTAAATATGTGTATTCACTAAGCAATCGCTTACCCTTCAGTTGTTTAATTTTACAGGAAAAGGGAAATCTACTGCTGGACCTTCAAGTCTTGGAAGATATATACTACTCAGCATGGTAATTGGAAAATGGGATTATTGTTGTAATACATGTGGGATGTTGTAATAACTTTTGAGTATGTAGACTTAGACTTGAAACCTTGTAGCACCGTAGGGTGTTTTAAAACAGTTGTATTATTTTTATTATGTACTTTAATGCTTCCGCAATTATATTAAGCTTTCAGATCATTATGTAATTTATGTTTGGTGATTAATCCTGGGTGTAATGAAATGGTGGTTATTGTGGCAAGGGTGTCACAAATTGTGTCATTACCGGCTCTAATACCAATTGATATTTCTGAATATAATCAATCACAATCAATATATGAACAATAAGAATAATGATAATACTAACTGAATGATTAGATTGATCAAGATCAGAGAATTACAATACGAGAGAATGAGATGCACAAAACCCTAGGTTTTGACTTCCATACAAAATAAATAATTCGTGCAAATTAGTACAAAAACCTGTACATCAACAGTACTACTATTTTCTATTTATATTTACAAAATGAAACTATCAAGTAATTAAAAATTGAACCCTGGACTTATTATTTTCATCAACACAAGTTGTTTCGAACGTAGATGGAATTAAATACTCTATATATATATAATAATTTAGTAGTTTTAATTAAATTGATGAATTATTCATGCAATTTCAATTAATAAATTTATAATTGTTGGCGGAATAACTAAAGTTAATTATTACTTTAAACCCTGAACTTTAACTAAATTATATATATATGACGGACCTAGTAAAATATAGAGTTAAGAATATTGATAAATAGCTAATGTACTTTGTTATCAGGACTTTAGTGATTTGATTGAGACGTGCAACTTTCGATAGTGTTTTCAGTTGATACCGAGTTGTCGTTTGACGAGTACGAACTGCAAGCACTGTGAGTAATTGATTTAAATTCTCAAATGATCATACATGATATGCTTGCACTTAATATATCATTCGTTTCTATTGTCATGATTATTGCTAAACTACCAAGCTTAGCCTTGTTTGTTGTTATTGATTTCTTTGCATGAGTTGTTATTTGAGAACCCTTTTCCTGGTATGCATACTGTGTATTATGTGGATTAAGTGAGGTTGCTGTGTGCTTCCGAGTTGCATGTCGGGCGAGCCACATGTTTTGTACACGTGCTAACCGAGCAAGTCGTACACCGTGTACTGGTAATCGGGCGAGCCAGTAACAATACCCTATTCGTGTATGCTAAATCGAGCGACTCGTAATGCTACACATGTTGAATTTGAGCCGATATTTGTGTTGATCATGTTATATATGCTTGTCTGTGCTTTTAAATTTGTTACTCGCTAGGCGACGACTTACCCCGGTTGTGGGGACAACTTTTCAGGTGTGATTGATAAGAGTAGGCCATCGACATCAAGATCTTGAGTTTGATGACTTGTGGTATCAGAAAGACTTCCGTACTCTGATTTATATTTTGTACTTGGGATGGGTAAATCCCTAGACTTTCGATTTGGTTGTAATAACTAGATATTTTATTTTAGCGAACTCTGAATGTGTTGGTTTTAGCTTATTTATGTATTGAAATTGAAGTTTGATATCAAAAAGCTTTATTTTATTACTTCGAGATTTATGTTGCAGATTTTAGTAAAAGCGCCGCGTTATTAGAACAGGGCGTTTCACTGGACGTCCAAATTATTATATTCAAACGCCTTACTATGTGTTTGTGCGTATAAATTCCTACTTCTGGAAGCTTACGGAGTAGGTGGCCGGACTTCGGGCGCCGGTTGGAGTTGCACAGCTGGACATGGAAGCCGGTTGGTTGGCAACGGCGGGTTAGCAGGTTATGCTCGCGACCTATGCATCATGTGGGCTATGCTCACCCCGTTTTTTGTTAAATAAGGTATTACACTGGTCATTTTATAATCATTTACATTAGTACATGTTGTATGTTTTGCACTCCATATCGATCTAGTAACTCACTTAGCAAATTTTATTTTCTAACCCCTCACTTTTATATATCTCAGGTGGCGTTAGTTTTGGCAAGGTGCTTGCCGACTTCGGTCCTAATGCTAAGTTAGGCCGGCTTGAAGTCAAGACCCCTTTTGGTAAAAGCTAAATGCTTAATAGTGAAAGTTCGGTAGTTTTCTACCATTATGCTTGACATGTATACTTATATAGACATGTATATTCTTTTGGGTTGATGATAGATCTTGTAATTATGTAGAAGTATCTTGTAAATTCATCAGTTTGGTTTATAATCAAATAGGGATATGGACTCCGTGCGAACGGGTCATGCCCGATTTTCATAAAAACCATGTTAATTATGATTAATCTAATATAACCTCATTCGTTAAATATTATGTTGAATTGGGTGTTTCAATTTGGTATCAGAGCCGATGTTCATTGCATGAGTATAGTTGACGTACTATAATATGAGCTCGGTTTCAGATGCTTGTATTTGCTGCCTAGGCAACACTATTATAACATAAGCTAAGTTATGATTTGGCCTAGGACGAGTACGGGTATAAGTTAATGAAAACACTACTGTATAGTTAACGCGTGTATATACACTTAATGTCATACAACTTGATGGCTGGACATACTGAACTAAATCCCAATATGAAGGTTGATTTTAGTCATGAGAAAAAGGCGTATATTGACAAGTGCCTAATAGAGGTATTACTAATGCCTCGTGATACTGAATCTCAAGTGAGAATCTTGAATACCTTGTATATTAAAGGTTATTAGCACCGAGAATATTTGGGGTGCGTTGAAACTATAATGAATGTTATTCATTAGCAATAAAACTCTATAATTCTTGATGGAATTATGTGATGATGACTGAATTCATCTATAAATATTTGGAAAACAAGTAAAATATAACATATACCTCAAACTAAATTGGAAATTTTCCAAAGACATCATAGCCATAATAATCTAAGTCTATAACTTAGGATAAAGGGACAATGAATGCTACTATGTAGCAATTGTCCTTGTAATACTTCACAATCATAACCCTCTGCGGGAGATAGACGACTGGTGAGTTGTTTTCCCCGTAGCTTCTTTTTAAAATCCATAAGAAATAGGTGGTAATAACTATTATGAACTCAGTGAATGAAATAATGATATTAAATATCATTCTTGTATCAAAGGCCGCTAAGTGCCTAACAGTTGGAAGGAATAATTTATTAAAATAAATGATGGATTCCAAATATGTATATATACTCATGCATCTTTAACAAAGACCAAAATAGGGCCTAAAGGTCAATGTATATTGAGGATGTGAAAAAGAATTATAAAGAAGAGTAAAATGCATACCCATGACTATGATATTAAAAGAGAAGTCCCTTGTGGGGAAAAATTATGAAATTACACTTTTATTGTAACATCCCATTTTCGAGATAATTGCGTGGATTTATTTTAGTGGATGTTTAAATAATTAATATCGTGTTGGGCCAATGAGATCCCAAGTAGTGGATTAAACGTGTCTACGGGTTATAATATTAGTGGATTAATTATATATTTGGGTTCGTGGAGTTAAATTGGTTAAAAGGGTATTAATTGTGAAAATGTGATATCGGGTTCGGGTTAATGGGTTCGGAACCGGCCAAAAGAGAGATAATTATATACGTGCCTTTTTCCTTCACCTTATCCATTTGAGATAAGCCTCCAGTGTGTGAAGTGTGTGTAATAGTGTGTGTGTGTATGTTTGTGAAGAGCTCCAGCTGCAAGAAGGATTCCAAGGGTGAGGAATAGTTGATAGAAGCAGAGTATTCATCTTCATCTTCTTTTCTTGAGTTGAAGGTTGCAAGGGTAAGTAACCTACAGCTCAATCTTTGAATTTGATGATATGTGTTGTTGAATATTGGGGATTTGGTTATTGGAATTATATGGGTTATACATATATGAGTTTTGTGTATTTGGGGGCTAAAAATCGGGTTTTGGAGGTGAAAACCCTCCTGGTCAGCCATGGAAGTCGAAGAGCAGAGTTGGACCAGGCTGTAGGTCGCGGCGCGACGCGCAGGGGGCCGCGGCGCGACGCGCAATGGAGAAGAGGCGCGGCGCGAGATGCAGGGGGCGCGGCGCGGTCAGCAGCTGGGCCGGGTTCTGCGTGGGGTTTTAAGGTCTCGTTGGGGGTTGCTTTCGAGTCTGGTCTCGTTGGGGATTTTGGGTCGGGTGTTGATCGGATTTTCGGGGTTTCCGATTGGGATTGTTTCGGGGATTTGGGCCTGTTATGGGTCGTATTTTGATTGGGTTTTCGGGGTTCTGTTGGGGATTGCAATTGAGTCCGAGTCGGGTTCATGTTCATTATGAGTTTGTCGTATATGTTCGTGGATTTGTGTTAACGAGTTGGGATCTGTGTGATTTCAGGGACGAGTCAGCGAGCCGAGCCGAGTCAGAAATTCCGGGAATAGTGGATTGACCAGGTGAGTACCTGAGTTCTTTTCTAAACCGCGGGACTGTTTTCCGAGTCATGATTGTGCAGTTAGCTTTGTATATGTGTATATTGTGTACTGTGAATGAGACAGGGACGCGAGCACAGGTATGATTCTATTTCTACATATGTGATATATGTGAATGAGATGAGATCCAGTCCGATGGTCCGTGATGAGTTCCATAAGGACGGTGATTCGCGATGTGTGATCGCGCGGGTTGACTGTCCCTAACAGTCCTTGGAGCGTGTATACACGGTAGGGCCTGTAGCCGGTTCGCGCCCGTGCTACAGGGTTGTGGCTAACCACCGGTGCGCACGGTCGTTAGCTGGGGAAGGGTCCCCCTCAGTGATATTGTGTGCAGGGCTTCGGATCTCATGCTGAGTGTTCATACCTGCTTTATACTGCTGATTGCCAGGGACAGAGATTGAGCTTGTGTTGTGTGTATGTGCTACGTGTATGGATGTTATGTGCTTCTGTGCAGAGTCTAACCCTCGAGTACTCACGAGCTTTCGAGCTTACGTATTCGAGTCTTCCGTGTTCAGGGTTTCAGTGAAGGGTTCAGTAGCTGGGTTTGTTGGTCAGAGACTCGCCGTTATGCGTAGACTTTTGCAGCTGCCTTTGTCATCAATTATGTTAGCGTTTGTGTCTCATGAGATATTGTTAATCAGTGAATGATGTGTAAACAATATTATGTTAAAGTTTTAAATTAATAGTGATTCTGAGTTATCCTATGACATATGTGTAATTGAGTTATTGAGATGTGCCACCTGTGTATTGTATTGACGTGGCATTTCCGGGATCGGGGAGGGTGTTACAGCATTGTATCAGAGCTTGTGGTTTGAAGTCTGAGTATCGTTAGTGGATGCTTAACTTAAACCTTGTTTCGATCCGTGGGGGATCCATTGCGATCGATTTTAGTGGAATTAACTAACCTGGCTTAGTGTATAACGCTAGGTGATCTATCTATGGTTCTCAATTGTTTTGGTTTGTGCAGATAGTTATGGCAGACCAGGGCGAGGGATCCGGCGCGGGCAAGCCGGCAGGGGACGAGTTCATTCGCAAGTCAGAGCTTTTGGGAGTATTGACCGAGCTTTACAGGCAGCAGAGAGAGCAGGAGCGGGAACAGGATCAGGGTATGGGACCACGTGCTGGGAGTGGTCCGGATTCGGGTACGGGTGCCTCTTCATCTACGTCTCGGCGAGGGGGTTCGTTTAAGGATTTCATGACCGGGAATCCGCCAGAGTTTAGAGGCGGGGGTGAGCCAGGGATGGCTATGGCATGGGAGCGTGAGGTGGAGGCTGCCTTTAGAGTTGCGCACGTGGAGCCGGGAGATATGGTCGGTTATGCGACCTATCTGTTGAGGGGAGGGGCGTCACAGTGGTGGCAGTCTATAGAGTCAGCGATGACATCTTCTGCGGCGTTTGCAATGACGTGGGATCAGTTCAGGGCTGTGTTCGAGCTACAGTACATCCCGAGAGACGAGAGGCGAGAGATGGAGCGGCGATTCCTTCATCTACAGCAGGGAGAGATGACGGTGCAGCAGTACGTGGACCGGTTCAATGAGTACTCCCAGTTTGCAACTCATTACGTCGCCACTTAGCAGCGAAGAATCGATGCATTTGTTGATGGACTGCGAGCGGATATCAGGGAGTTCGTCGGGATGCATGAGACTTCTACTTTTGCCAGAGCATTAGAGATGGCCCGCATAAGTGAGCGGGAGATAGCCAAGCAGAGGGAGGAGCCATCTTCTCAGAGTCGACGTGTAAGGACTCCTGAGCGGTCCTCGAGAGACCGGAGGCATTCCAGAGACGATTCTAGAGAGCGGCGTTCGGGACAGAGTTCAAGAGACAGACGAGAGAGAGATAAAGAAAAGGATAGGGAGCGGAGGTCGAGTGGGCCGGGGCGGAGCCAGCGATCAGATAGTCAGAGTCAGAGGCAGAGTTCGCAATATACAGGGCAGAGTCAAAGCAGTGTAGGGCAGAGGCCTCGAGAGGGAGGCGATAGGGGAGACAGTTCGACTGGAGATCGGGAGTGCCCGAGATGCTACCGTCGCCATAGTGGGCCGTGCGTGCCTCGGTGTTATCGATGCGGTCAGCGTGGGCATGCTGCCGCCACGTGTACTGTTCCTGAGCCACTGTGCTTTCGTTGTGGGAGACCGGGGCACAGAGTGCGAGACTGTCCAGAGCCGGGACCAGCGGTGCAGGGTGCGAGTTTTAGTGGGGCCAGGGCAGAGCCGTCGTCATCCGGTCGTCATGATTCTAGAGCGCGGGGTCGAGTCTTTCAGGCGACTGTAGAGGAAGCTCGAGATGCGGCTGATACGATTTCGGGTATGTCTTTCTGAGCTTGCTTTGAGTATGTGTCAGTTGTGGGGCGGGTTGCTGGGCTATGTCTGTGATAAGTGTATGTGTTCTGCTGTGTGTGACTGCTTCATTGTGTCTGTGATTATGTGGCTCAGTGATAGAGGTGTGGAGGGGTTGTGTATGGGTCATATGGGATTGTTATATCTGGGTATGTGTGTGAGAATGTGATATATTGTGGTAAGATGGGTTATCAGAGTTCTGGGATTGGGTATTGTGCTATGATTAGTGGATTAATCCCGTGGTGTTGTGTGAGTTATATGAGTATTTATTGCGAATGTGTTGTGATGTGCTAGTGGATTGATCATATTGATAGTGGATTTAAATTCTTGTGTGTGCTATCCATATCTATGATATTGCGTTTTATGAGATGCGTTTATCTGTTGTGGTGAAAAGAGTTGAGAGATCTGTTGTGATAGTGGATTAATCTATTGAGAGTGGATTTAATCCCTTTATGAGTTTAATCATGTCTATAAGCTTGCGTTAGTGATTCGATGGAGATGTCTTTATGTGTTGTGTGAGTGGATGATATATATAGAGCCATGCGAGTATGCGATGAAAGAGAGTGAAGATCGATGGATTAAGATGATATGTGGACCGAGTGGCTTATGAGGTAACGCCACGTGAAGACTCTGTGAATAGAGGATCTATCAGTTGCCGATATGTGAATTAGAGGATTAAACTGAGCTATTAGCGGGTTGACTAACTGTGAAGTGAAGATGTGTATCAGTGATGATTGTGCCAATCAGAGTTCAAATGCGAATTTATCAAGAGTTATGAGTTAGTGTTTCGGGGATTTGACTTAGAGATGTGTATTTGCGAATAGCTTGCGATAGATTCCGGGGACGGAATCTCTTTAAGAGGGGAGGATTTGTAACATCCCATTTTCGAGATAATTGCGTGGAATTATTTTAGTGGATGTTTAAATAATTAATATCGTGTTGGGCCAATGAGATCCCAAGTAGTGGATTAAACGTGTCTACGGGTTATAATATTAGTGGATTAATTATATATTTGGGTTCGTGGAGTTAAATTGGTTAAAAGGGTATTAATTGTGAAAATGTGATATCGGGTTCGGGTTAATGGGTTCGGAACCGGCCAAAAGAGAGATAATTATATACGTGCCTTTTTCCTTCACCTTATCCATTTGAGATAAGCCTCCAGCGTGTGAAGTGTGTGTAATAGTGTGTGTGTATGTTTGTGAAGAGCTCCAGCTGCAAGAATAATTCCAAGGGTGAGGAATAGTTGATAGAAAGCAGAGTATTCATCTTCATCTTCTTTTCTTGAGTTGAAGGTTGCAAGGGTAAGTAACCTAAAGCTCAATCTTTGAATTTGATGATATGTGTTGTTGAATATTGGGGATTTGGTTATTGGAATTATATGGGTTATACATATATGAGTTTTGTGTATTTGGGGGCTAAAAATCGGGTTTTGGAGGTGAAAACCCTCCTGGTCAGCCATGGAAGTCGAAGAGCAGAGTTGGACCAGGCTGTAGGTCGTGGCGCGACGCGCAGGGGAGAAGAGGCGCGGCGCGAGATGCAGGGGGCGCGGCGCGGTCAGCAGCTGGGCCGGGTTCTGCGTGGGGTTTTAAGGTCTCGTTGGGGGTTGCTTTCGAGTCTGGTCTCGTTGGGGATTTTGGGTCGGGTGTTGATCGGATTTTCGGGGTTTCCGATTGGGATTGTTTCGGGGATTCGGGCCTGTTATGGGTCGTATTTTGATTGGGTTTTCGGGGTTCTGTTGGGGATTGCAATTGAGTCCGAGTCGGGGTAATGTTCATTATGAGTTTGTCGTATATGTTCGTGGATTTGTGTTAACGAGTTGGGATCTGTGTGATTTCAGGGACGAGTCAGCGAGCCGAGCCGAGTCAGAAATTCCGGGAATAGTGGATTGACCAGGTGAGTACCCGAGTTCTTTTCTAAACCGCGGGACTGTTTTCCGAGTCATGATTGTGCAGTTAGCTTTGTATATATGTGTATATTGTGTACTGTGAATGAGACAGGGACGCGAGCACAGGTATGATTCTATTTCTACATATGTGATATATGTGAATGAGATGAGATCCAGTCCGGGGGTCCGTGATGAGTTCCATACGGACGGTGATTCGCGATGTGTGATCGCGCGGGTTGACTGTCCCTAACAGTCCTTGGAGCGTGTATACACGGCAGGGCCTGTAGCCGGTTCGCGCCCATGCTACAGGGTTGTGGCTAACCACCGGTGCGCACGGTCGTTAGCTGGGGAAGGGTCCCCCTCAGTGATATTGTGTGAGGGCTTCGGATCTCATGCTGAGTGTTCATACCTGCTTTATACTGCTGATTGCCAGGGACAGAGATTGAGCTTGTGTTGTGTGTATGTGCTACGTGTATGGATGTTATGTGCTTCTGTGCAGAGTCTAACCCTCGAGTACTCACGAGCTTTCGAGCTTACGTATTCGAGTCTTCCGTGTTCAGGGTTTCAGTGAAGGGTTCAGTAGCTGGGTTTGTTGGTCAGAGACTCGCCGTTATGCGAAGACTTTTGCAGCTGCCTTTGTCATCAATTATGTAAGCGTTTGTGTCTCATGAGATATTGTTAATCAGTGAATGATGTGTAAACAATATTATGTTAAAGTTTTAAATTAATAGTGATTCTGAGTTATCCTATGACATATGTGTAATTGAGATCTGCCACCTGTGTATTGTATTGACGTGGCATTTTCGGGATCGGGGAGGGTGTTACATTTATGCTAATTATACAAGTAATGAACAACCCAAGATCCAAATGATCCATAAATGATACAGTTATATTGAGATTGAAGTTACATATGTATATAAGAAATATGGGAGGTATTACACCCTCAAATCAAATTATAATAATTCTATCTAATAGTCCAGGTGGGGACTCAAGTAGAGTTCTACTAATTTTGATAACATTTTGTATAACTGAAGTATTTAAGGGCTTATGTAAGGATCTACTACTTATTAGTAATTTAACGAATTTAAAAAAAAATTGAGTCCCAAATTATGTATCGTATAGTTGGTTATAGACTGTGAGATAGAAGATTTATTATACCGAGTTCTCCAATTTGGGTGCTCTGGTTCTAATTGTTAAAAAGAAAGACGTCACCTATAAAGGTGCATAATTCTATTTTTTACTGAACTGAGTTAACATTAAATGATATCTACCTACGGTTGAGCATAAGTCTATTTTTTTACTCATTTCTAGCAATTATTATTTTTATCTTCTCTGTCATCATGACTGGCCCATCCTCTTTACCTCCACCACCTGCACCACCCACAGTTGTACACCTTGTTTATTCCTTCACCATGTTTACAACCAATTGAGTTTTAAACTTTATGTTGATGGCTCTCGTTATAAACTGTGGCGCCGTATTTTCTTAGATATGTGTAAGGGTGCCAAAGTCCTAGGACACATCACAGGCACTTCTAAGCCAGTTAATGATCTTGATGAAGACTGACAATCTATTTGTAACAACCTAACTTTTGGTCCAGTCATAATTTCAGTATTTTGAGCCAATAATGTAATTTTATTGTTGGTACACCCTGTGTGACGATAGCAGTCTAAGTGATCCAACATTGGGTTTTATCAAGTGTTTGATATACATGTTTATATATGGTTGTTAATTATTATTGTTTGTGTGTTTGAACTTAATGTAACATATGACAAGAAGTTCAAACATAAAAGATCAAAGATAAAATCAATCATAATGTAAAATCATAAGTTTCAATACTTAGTTAATTATGTGAAAAGGTAAATTCGAAATGTTTAAGGACTAGGATTCGAATCTGGTTAGATTCGAATGAGTCTCTTGAACAGATTCGAATGTGACCATTGAGGCAGATTCGAGAGTGTCAGTGAGGACAAACTCGAATGGGCCTTGGGCCAGATTCGAGTTTGGCCCATGACAGACTCGAATTAGCCTCTATAATTAGGGATAGACTCGAAATATTATTAGACTTTTTGCAGAATTCGAGAGTGATTAAGCATTAAGCGATTTCGAGTTTATCATCAGTGTTAGTGCCGTTTCGGAGAGAATCAGTTCGTAGGTTCGTTCGTGTGTCGTTAATTCAGCTTCTGATAGTCTCCGTGTTTCTGATTGAGAGTTGTTTCCGTCTACCCGTTAACGAGGATTCCACACTCGTTGACGGTTCCGCGTCTAGATAGATCTCGTAGTGGTAGACCTTACATTTATTACATTATTTGAATTGTAATTTAATTAAGTTATGAGATATTTAATTAAATTATATAAATATTCAAATTATGATTTAAATTATAATTATCTTATAAATTATTAAAGATAATTAAATAAAAGAGATGTAAGATACAAAAGTAAAAGTGAGTTAAATTTCAAAATGTAACTGATTAAGTATATAAACCAAATTATTGGCTTAAATGCCATTTAACATACCAAATCACTCTCTCTCTACTCTCTCTACTCTCTCTCTACTTCTCTCTAGTTTTTCTCCCAAACCGACAGGCCAATTATCGAGTTTTATACGTCATCGGAAAGATCTTGAAGAGTACTACAAGAACCTGCAGTTACATGTGCGATTTCATACGAATTTGAGGTAAGAATCAATTTTTTAAGTTTCCTTATTTCGGTTTTGAAGAAGAAATTCGATTTTACCATCTTTCATTTGATTAAAGCTATTTTAGCTTGAGTATTAACTCGAATCTGTTAGATTATGTATAATAGAATCGAATCTAGGCTTAATACTTAGTATATTCATGATTTTAGACTTAGAAATTCATGTTTAAAAGCTGTAAAATATGAACAAATTCGAGATGCAAAGAACAAACTCGATTATAGCTAAAATCGCATCAAAGGATCGAATTTGACCTTAAATTCGTATAAGGGTCGAATTTAACCCTATATTCGAATCTAAGCATTTCGAATTTATCAACATGTTCGAATTGACCCTAAGTTCGAAATTCATGCCTTTGAATTTAGCAATATGTTCGAATTTAATACATAAATTCGAACCCCCTCCCTAAATTCGAATAAAACACATGGACAACACATAAATTAACAAGATAATTAGCAAAATGATTATATATATATATATATATATATATATATATATGTATACATATATATATATATGTATACATATATGTATACATATATATATATATATATATACATATATGTATATATATATATATATATATATATATATATATATATATATACATATATGTATATATATATATATATATATATATATATATATATATATATATATATATATATATATATATATATATATATATATATATATATATATATATATATATATATATATATATATATATATATATATATATATATATATATATATATACTGATCGTTTGAGAATTTAATGAAACAAAGAACAAGAATGAAAGAAAGATTTATGAATGATCAGTTATCAGAATCAGATATAAAATAAAGATTTTAAAGCTAAAAGATGATGATATTGACATGAGATTGATATGATTCTGGACAGGTTCAGTAAAATTCTGAACATTGATTTAAAGATTTAAAAAACGGGTCTTTGATTTGAAAAGAATTGACAGAGAACAGATTGACAAAGATTAAAGATAAATCCTGAGATAATTCAGGTGGTGGATTTTACATCTGCTTGATAAAGACCCCAGACCTATGAGTTATAGATATTCAGATTTAACTTGCTAGAATTTCCGGTTGAGACATATTGTTGATGTTAGATTGATTTGACATTCATATTATCAGGTGGATTGTGACCTGTGCACACCATGGTTCGGTGTTGCCCAGTGGATCATGATAGCTATTTGATCATCATTTCACATAATATTGCATTTACAGTTCATTTCGGATATTTCTTTGAGATTATTGCTATCATGACATTGATTACGTATGCTTCATCATTGCATATACTTTGACATATTGATTCAGCTTGATTAGCCTTGTCGGTCTATTGTTCTAGACCTGGCTATTTCACCAGTTCTATTGAACTTGGTAATGACCCTCCGATGTTCCGCCATGTTGATTTACTGGTAGCTAGCCCAGTATGTGGCTGATCCCCACGATTTAAGCGTGAGCGTGGCTTGAACATCATCCGACTCTATGACTTCTATGTCTCAATCATGAGGGCTGTAGCGGCAGCCAAGACATATCACGCTAGACTTATGATCCGCTTGACAATGCATGTTAATTTGAAAATCCATTTACTCACTAAACATTGCTTACAGTTGCTACTTACATTTTTACAGGAAAAGATAAAGAAAAGTCACCTGCCGGACCTAGTACTTAGGTCTTACAAGATCAAGACAGGAGTTTTCATAGACCTCTACCTAGCAAACCCTTTTTAGTACTGTTTGGAAGATGACAATATGTTGGTTTGGGTAGATTTATCTTGATTATATGATGACATGAATTAGATTAGACTTGTGCCCTTTATAAGTTTAATTTAAAAACGGTAATCTGTATTAAACTTAAATCCTAATATGTTTGTACCTGTAATTTATAATTCCGCAATTAATTACTCTATCTTAGTTATGATTGATATCGTGTTGCATGATGTGGGACCTAGACTGGTGACTACTGCCCCGTGAGGGGTGGTCTTCACAGGATGGTATCGGAGCCCATAGTTTGAGTGAATTGATCTCAAACTGAAGCAATACATATGTATCAATCATTTAGGTGGTTTGAACTAAGATAGGATGTACAGACTGTTAGGATGGGAAAAAGGGTACATAGATCTAAGTCTATAAACTGATAGTTAAATGATTTTAATTTTCACTAAAGATGTCAGGATCAGGTGACATTCCCAACAACATGACCCCACAACAAATGTTTGAAATGATGCAACAACTTTTAGCCCAACATTCTGAACAACAAAATAAGATTATGCAAGAACAGTTTCAGGCCAGAGATGAGGCCGAATCAAAGAGACGCGATGATAAAAAGAATAAGCGAAAAGAAAAACAAGTCCAGAACAATGAATCTGATTCTGATAACTCGAACCCTGAAACCCAAATTGAGCAGCCGAAAGGCTGTAAGTTCAAAGATTTCAAAGCAAGCGGTGCCCTGAACTTTGAGGGTACAGTGAATCCAATTCAGGCAATGGATTGGATAAGCCATACTGAGGAAATCTTCAGAATTTCCGACTGCTTAGAATCTAAGAAAGTAAGCTATGCATCTGCTTTGTTCGTTGGTGCTGCTCGTGCCTGGTGGAAGACTCAAAGAAGCATATATGGAGAGGAGATTATACAAACATTAGAGTGGAACCAGTTCCTTGACATGTTCAACGCAAAGTATTGTCTTATTGATCAACAAGATAAGATGGAAGTTCAACTAGCTGACCCAAGGAACTAAAACTGTTGACGAATATGAACATGAATTCTCGCGACTCTGCGGCTACTCCTCGTATCAAGTAGCTACTGAAGAAAGAAAGATGAATCGATTCTGCGGAGGGCTTAACCCGAGATACCGACACCCAATGAGCGCGATAAAGTATAAGTCCTATCTGGAAATGGTTGAAGCAGCCAGACAGATCCAGAGGGGATATCTAGAGTATGGCTATCAGCTCTATGCTCCATCAGCGAATCCGACATGTCCTTCTCCTCCAAAGAAGCAAAGATTCGGCCAATTCTTTAAGCCAAACAAGTCTCAGTCCCAACAACCTCAGCAATCTCAGCGGTACAGTTCGCCACAGAAGGTCCAAGCCTATTCTCTCACAAACGAACCACGATTTTGTAAACGATGCAGAAAATCACACATGGGATTGTGCAACCCGGACGACGTCACTTGTTTTGCGTGTAACAGAATCGGTCACAGCAGTGAAGAATGCCCTCAGCGAGGACTTGGGTGTGCGAAGTGTGGAAAACGAGGACACTTCATGTATCAGTGTCGTAGCGGGCAACGAGTTCAGTCACAATCGTCAGCTGGAGGGTCTACAATGAAAAGTTCAGCCGCAACTCCAACCGCAAGGACTCGAGCATTTCAGATAACAGCCGAGGAAGCAAAGGAAACCCCTGATGTGGTAACCGGTACGTTTATGCTTAACTCAATCCCTGCTCGCGTACTATTCATTTCCGATGCTAGTCATTCCTTTATATCTACTGCTTTTGCTCGAAGACTGTCCAAAACTCCATCAAAACTCCCTCTGATATTTGATATTGAGACAGCCAGTAACAATTATGTTATGGCTGATTCTGTTTACCGTAACTGCACTCTACTCGTTGATAACATTGTGTTCAACCTCGATCTTATTCCGATTCCGTTGAAAGAGTTTGATGTTATCATCGGCATGGATTGGTTAATGAATAACGAGGCTACGAATGTCTCCAACCATCGAATCATCAGGATCAAGTCTTCAGACGGCCGAGTGTTAGAAATCAAACGCGAGAAGCGAAAAGGTGCTCACTGTTTTATATCCGTTGAAAAAGCTCACAAATATCTATCTAAGGGTCACGAATCGTATCTATGCTATGTCTCGTCTGAATCCGTCTCTGAAGCCAATAAGAAAGCCATATCTGATATTCCGATCGTCTGTGAATTTCCAGACGTATTTCCGGATGATATTTCTGGAGTGCCACCGGAACGTCAAGTCGAATTCGGCATTGACTTAGTTCCTGGTGCGGCTCCCATCGCTAAAGCTCCCTATAGACTTGCGCCTGCAGAAATGCAGGAAATGTCTAAACAATTGCAAGAACTGTTAGAAAAGGGATTTATCCGACCTAATTCATCTCCATGGGGTGCACCTGTCTTATTTGTTAAAAAGAAAGACAGATGTGCATCGATTACCGCGAGTTGAACAAAGTCACTATTAAGAATAAGTATCCTCTGCCTAGAATTGACGATTTATTCGATCAGCTACAAGGAGCCAGTTATTTCTCCAAGATTGATCTTCGTTTTGGGTATCATCAATTGAAAGTAAGAGATGAGGATGTTCCGGAAACAGCCTTCCGAACGAGATACGGTCGTTACGAATTTCTCGTAATGCCGTTCGGTTTCACAAATGCACCAGCGGCGTTCATGGATCTCATGAATCGTGTGTGCAGACCAATGCTGGGATAAGTCAGTTATCGTATTCATAGACGATATACTGATTTACTCCAAAACGGAGGCTGATCATGTTAATCATCTGCGTCAATTGCTAGAGTTACTGAGAAAGGAAAGACTCTACGCAAAATTTTCAAAATGTGAATTCTGGCTCAGACAGGTATAACCTTATATTGTCTTGAGTTATTTCTTAAAGCGTTCTTTGTTTCAAACAAAACTTGAAATTTTACTTTGATTGCTTTTATAGATCCAATTCCTTGGCCATGTTATATCTTGCGAAGGTATCTCAGTCGATCCTTCTAAAGTCGAGGCTGTTCAGAAATGACAAACACCTCGCAATGCCTCCGAAATTAGAAGTTTCCTTGGATTGGCCGGTTACTATCGGCGATTCATTAAGGACTTCTCGAAGATTGCTGTGCCTCTCACGATGCTAACACGAAAGAATACACCTTTCGTATGCACAGATAAACAGCAAGAGGCATTTGAAACTCTAAAGGAGAAACTCATTCAAGCGCCAATCCTAGCCTTACCAGAGGGCAATGATGACTTTGTCGTTTACAGCGACGCATCTGGTACTGGCTTAGGGTGTGTCCTCATGCAAAGGGTAAAAGTCATTGCCTACGCTTCAAGGCAATTGAAGGATTACGAGAAAAGTGCACCGACTCATGATCTTGAGTTGGCTGCCTTTACCTTTGCACTGAAGATCTGGCGTCACTATCTTTATGGGACTCGGTGTCAGCTTTACACCGATCATAAAAGTCTCAAGCATCTATTCACTCAAAAGGATCTGAACATGAAACATCGTCGGTCCTTGGAACTTATCAAGGACTATGATTGCGAGATCCTATATCATCCCGACAAAGCTAATGTGGTCGCGGATGCTTTGAGTAGAAAGGTGTATCCTGAAAAGTGCTGATATGCCCTAACTCCTGTTGTATTCTCTTCTGATCTTATCGAGGATATTAGATCTGCTCAATCTGAAGCACTTAAAGAAGAGAACCTCTGTTCTGAAAATCTCAAGGGGCAATTACAATTCTTATCTCTGAACCATTTGGAACTTCAATGTCTCAAAGGAAACCAAATCTGGATTCCTAAATATGGTTCATCCGCAACACTCTTCTATCTGAAGCCCATCAATCCAAATTATCTATTCATCCTGGCAGCTCAAAGATGTACTTTGATCTGAAAGCTGACTACTGGTGGCCAGGAATGAAGAAAGACATCGGTCGATTCGTTGAAAGCTGCAGAATCTGTCAAATGGTTAAGGCAGAACATCAGAAACCCTTCGGGGATATGCAACCACTGCCAGTTCCTGAGTGGAAGTGGGAGCATATAACCATGGATTTTATCACCAAGTTGCCTAAAACTAAGAGACAGCACGACTCCATCTGGGTAGTCGTGGATCGATTAACGAAGTCAGCTCATTTCATACCGATGAAAGAGACATACTCTCTAGATAGATTGGCACAGATGTACATCACTGAAGTCATATCTCGTCACGGTGTGCCAAAGTCTATAGTCTTTGATCGTGATGGTCGTTTCACTTCGAGATTCTGGAAAGCGCTGCAAGAAGGGATGGGTACTCGAATCTCAATGAGTACAGCTTATCATCCAAGTGCAGATAGCCAAAGTGAACGTACTATCTTAACTCTTGAAGATATGCTTCGTGCCTGTGTTCCTGATCTACGTGGTAACTGGGATGACCACTTGCCTTTGGTCGAATTCTCATATAATATAAGTTATCATTCAACGATCAAGATGGCTCCTTTTGAAGCTTTATATGGAAGAAAGTGCAGAACTCCCACCTGTTGGCACGAAACAGGTGAATCGCCAATAGCAGAACCTGCCCTTCTACAGTTGACTCATGAGAAGATTCAACTTGTCAGAAGGAATATCCTAGAAGCCCAAAGCAGGCAGAAGTCTTACTATGAATATCGACACAGATCTATCAGTTTTGCGGTTAACGATTGGGTGATGCCAAAAGTATCTCCAATGAAGAATGTGGTAAGAATCATAAAGAGAAACAAGCTAGCTCCGAGATTCATCGGTCCATTCAAGATTGTGGAAAAGATAGGAAATCAATCTTATCGCCTTGAACTGCCAACAGACTTATCTGGAATACATCCTGTATTCGATGTTAGTCATTTGAGAAAGAGCTTAACCGATGAAAGAGAAGTACAAATACCACATGTTAATCTGCAAGTTGATGAAAAGCTTCGAGTGGTTGAAGAGCCGGAATGTATTCTGGACTCGAAGACCAAAAAGCTTAGAAATTAAGATATATAGATGGTGCTCGTCCAGTGGAAACACCACAAAGGTTCGCATCAGTCTTGGGAATCTGAAGATGTTATGAAAGCTACTTATCCCAGTCTGTTCGAACGTAGCTAACTCGGGGACGAAGTTTGTGCGTGGTGGAGCCCATTCTGTAACAACCTAACTTTTGGTCCAGTCATAATTTCAGTATTTTGAGCCAATAATGTAATTTTTTTACATTATTTGAATTGTAATTTAATTAAGTTATGAGATATTTAATTAAATTATATAAATATTCAAATTATGATTTAAATTATAATTATCTTATAAATTATTAAAGATAATTAAATAAAAGAGATGTAAGATACAAAAGTAAAACTGGGTTAAATTTCAAAATGTAACTGATTAAGTATATAAACCAAATTATTGGCTTAAATGACATTTAACATACCAAAACACACTCTCTCTCTACTTCTCTCTAGCTTTCTCCAAAACCGACCGGCCAATTATTGAGTTCTATACGTCATCGGAAAGATCTCGAAGTGTACTACAAGAATCTGAAGTTACATGTGCGATTTCATACGAATTTGAGGTAAGAATCGACTTTTTAAGTTTCCTTATTTCGGTTTTGAACAAGAAATTCGAATTTACCATCTTTCATTTGATTAAAGCTATTTTAGCTTGAGTATGAACTCGAATCTGTTAGATTATGTATAATAGAATCGAATCTAGGCTTAATACTTAGTATATTCATAATTTTAGACTTAGAAATTCATGTTTAAAAGCTGTAAAATATGAACAAATTCGAGATGCCAAGAACAAACTCGATTATAGCTAAAATCGAATCAAAGGATCGAATTTGACCTTAAATTCGAATAAGGGTTCGAATTTAACCCTATATTCGAATCTAAGCATTTCGAATTTATCAACATGTTCGAATTGACCATAAGTTCGAAATTCATGCCTTTGAATTTAGCAATATGTTTGAATTTAATACATAAATTCGAACCCCCTCCCTAAATTCGAATAAAACACATGGACAATGCATAAATTAACAAGATAATTAGCAAAATGATTATATATCAATATATATATATACTGATCCTTTGAGAATTTAATGAAACAAAGAACAAGAACGAAAGAAAGATTTATGAATGATCAGTTATCAGAATCATATATAAAATAAAGATTTTAAAGCTAAAAGATGATGATATTGACATGAGATTGATATGATTCTGGACAGGTTCAGTAAAATTCTGAACACAAATTTAAAGATTTAAAAAGCGGGTCTTTGATTTGAAAAGAATTGACAGAGAACAGATTGACAAAGATTAAAGATAAATCCTGAGATAATTCAGGTGGTGGATTTTACATCTGCTTGATAAAGACCCCAGTCCTATGAGTTATAGATATTCAGATTTAACATGCTAGAATTTCCGGTTGAGACATATTGTTGATGTTAGATTGATTTGACATTCATATTATCAGGTGGGTTGTGACCTGTGCACACCATGGTTCGGTGTTGCCCAGTGGATCATGATAGCTATTTGATCATCATTTCACATAATATTGCATTTACAGTTCATTTCGGATATTGCTTTGAGATTATTGCTATCATGACATTGATTACGTATGCTTCATCATTGCATATACTTTGACATATTGATTCAGCTTGAATAGCCTTGTCGGTCTATTGTTCTAGACCTGGCTATTTCACCAGTTCTATTGAACTTGGTAATGACCCTCCGATGTTCCGCCATGTTGATTTACTGGTAGCTAGCCCAGTATGTGGCTGATCCCCATGATTTAAGCGTGAGCGTGGCTTGAACATCATCCGACTCTATGACTTCTATGTCTTAATCATGAGGGCTGTAGCGGCAGCCAAGACATATCACGCTAGACTTATGATCCGCTTGACAATGCATGTTAATTTAAAAATCTATTTACTCACTAAGCATTGCTTACAGTTGCTACTTACATTTTTACAGGAAAAGATAAAGGAAAGTCACCTGCCGGACCTAGTACGTAGGTCCTACAAGATCCAGACAGGAGTTTTCATAGACCTCTACCCAGCAAACCCTTTTTAGTACTGTTTGGAAGATGACAATATGTTGGTTTGGGTAGATTTATCTTGATTATATGATGACATGAATTAGATTAGACTTGTGCCCTTTATAAGTTTAATTTAAAAACGGTAATATGTATTAAACTTAAATTCTAATATGTTTGTACATGTAATTTATAATTCCGCAATTAATTACTCTATCTTAGTTATGATTGATATCGTGTTGCATGATGTGGGACCTAGACTGGTGACTACTGCCCCGTGAGGGGTGGTCTTCACACTATTGACTCTCGTGTCAAGTCCTGGTTTTATTCTAGTTGTGATCCTAATTTACTTCAAATTGTTTCAAGTGATGAATGTACTGCAAAAGATTTATGGGATAAAATTGATTAATTCTTTCTTAACAATAAATGTCTCCTATGTTACAACTTCAAGAACAGTTTCGCAACACCGCTAAAGGATCTTCTTCCATACGTGACTTCTGTCATACCCTAAAAAACCTCGCTGATGCCTTATCAGATGTTGATTGTCAAATTAGTGAAGTTGAATTAGTAATGCAAATACTTCAAAAACTATCTCCGCTTGATACGCCTATTCCGTCCGTCGTTGCCTTATATTCTCATGTCTCTAATCCCGGTAAAACAAAGAATAATAAGTCAAACAAGGGTAAAAATAATGGTCGTAGTGCCCCCAAAGTGGGTGGTAATTCTAATGTTATCGCTACTACTAACCCTCCTTTTGCAGGACATCAGCTACCACCCTCACAGTTTCATGCAGGTACCCAGAACTTCATGCCTGGTGCTCACTATGCCGGTACTACCTCTAGTTTCATTCTTGGCCAGTATCAGCTTGCATCTCCAGCACCACCAACGTATCCATTGAAGTATCCACAGTCATCTTCAACTCCCTACCAACCGCAATCGTCTCCGAGCTCGAATGCACATGGTCAGCATCTTCAACAACATCATCCGTCCTTAGGTCTTCAGCAACCTTCCTTTGGTGGCCATGCTACCTCTGGGCCACCACAGTTCACGGACCTAGCATCAGTATTTCAGTCGATGTCTGTTCAGCAAGCTCAAGACCCACACTTCTACATGGACTCAGGTGCTAGTTCACACATGTCATTCAACCAGTAACATTCACTCTCTAACTCCTTGTAATTCTAAATCCATTATGGTTGGTAACAGTGTTGTACTTCCGGTAGATGCTACTGGGCACTCCTTCTTTCATTTCTCTAACAATAGGCTCAAGTTAAATAATAATCTTATTTCAAACCAAATGGTCAAAAACCTCAATTCTATTCGTCAATTTACTAATTATAACTCTGTTTCTGTTGAATTTGAGCCTTTTGGTTTCTCTGTCAAGGATCTTGAAACAGGTTACGTCATCCAGCGATGTGATAGTGTGGGCGATCTTTATTCTATTCTTCCGTCAGTTTCCTCGCAAGCCTCTGCTCTTGTCTCCACGGTTTCCGCTTCCACATGGCACCGACGTCTAGGTCATCCGGGCCCGTCTATTTTATCTTTTTTTAAAGAATAGCAATTTTATTTCATGTTCTACGAATAATGTACTGATGTGTCATGCGTGTCAGCTTGGCAAACATCGTCGTTTACCTTTTCTACTTCTACTTCAAAAACTTCTATGTTATTTGAATTAGTTCATTCTGATTTGTGGACAGCTCCGGTTTTGAGTAATAGCGGCTTCATTGTTTCTGGATGATTACTCACATTTTTATGGGTTTTTCCTCTACGTGCAAAAAGTGATGTCTTTAAAACTTTCTGTCAGTTTCGAGCTTACATTAATAATCAATTTAAAACTGATATAAAAAGTTTTCAATGTGATAATGGGCGTGAATATGATAATAAAGCTTTTCACCATCTTTTCCAAATTACTGGTATACAGTTTCATTTCTCATGTCCATACACGTCTCAACAAAACGGCAAAGCTGAAAGATTTATTCGCACCATTAATAACATCATTCGAACATCTTTGATTGAAGCACGCTTACCCACCTCTTTTTGGGTTGAGTCTCTACTCAATTCTGTCCACACTCTTAAACTTCTTCCCACCACAACTCTTCAATTCAAAACCTCATTTGAACTTCTATTCGGATTCTTCCCGTCCTACAATCATCTTCGTGTTTTTGGCTGCTTATGCTACCCAACACATCTTCTACAGCTCCTCACAAGCTCTCTCCCAGATCATCTGCCAGTTCTTACCTAGGTCCCTCACCAGATCATCATGGATATCAATATCTCGACCTGACTACACAGACAGTGATTACCTCTCGTCATGTCACCTTTGACGAGACACACTTTCCGTTTGCCGATTTTCACTCCCCTCCTTCGTCTGAGGAATTCGACTCCTTCATCGACGAAACTCATATTCCTCTCTCTTCCCAAACCTCTTCACCCAACCCGAATCTCTCTCCACCACCTTCTACCGGATCGACTCAGTCGTCCCCCACCTCTTCCTCTACGGCTCCTGATACATCCGCCTTGGAGGATTCTTCATCCCCATCTCCCCCCAACCATCTCATCCTATGGTTACTAGGTCCCAAACTGGTCATCTAAAACCATGTCAAATTCTTAATTTATCTGCCACTTCTAATATTTCTCCAATTCCCCGATCCACAGCTCAAGGTATTAGAGATCTAAATGGGAAATTAGCTACGAATGCTGAAATGTCAGCTCTTTTATCTAATAAAACATGGATTCTTGTTCGTCCTCCTTCGGGTGTTAACATTGTAGGATGTTGATGGCTATACAGACATAAACTTGACAGTACTGGCAAGCTTGATCGGTACAAGGGTCGTCTTGTAGCTCAAGGGTTTTCCCAACAGCCAAGTCTAGGTTTTGATGAAACCTTAAGCCCTGTTGTCAAACCTGACACCATCTGCACTGTTCTTAGTATTGCTATCTCCTGTCAGTGGCCCATTCACCAACTTGATGTCAAAAATGAATTTCTAAATGGTGATCTGACTAAAGAGGCCTATATGCAATAGCCCCTTGGCTATATTCATCCTTAGTTTCCTAATCATGTCTGTCGACTTCTTAAGGCTCTCTATTGTCTTAAACAGGCACCACGAGCCTGGTATCATCGATTTGCCATTGATATAACTTTCATTGGATTCATTAGTAGCGAATCCGATCCCTCCCTATTCACATTTCACAATGATGCCGATACCATCTTCCTGCTCCTGTATGTTAATGATATCATCTTGACTGCGTCATCTCCCTCTCTCGTGGCTAAAGTCACCTCCCGACTCTCATCTGAGTTTGGTATGACTGATGTTGGTCCTCTCTCCTACTTTCTCGGTGTTGCTGCCAAACGCGACTCTTCCGGTTTGTCTCTATCATAAACTGTGTTAGCTCGCTAAATCTTCTTGCAACCCATGTTCCACTCCCACAGACACTAAGGCCAAACTGTCCTCAGCGGGTAAACCTGTCTCGGATCGTACTCTATATCGAAGTCTTGCTGGCGCTTTATAATGTCTCACGATCACGCGTCCAGATATTACTCATGCGGTTCAACAGATCTGGCTATACATGCATGATCCTCGTGAACCTCATCTCAACGCCTTAAAACACATAATTCGTTATGTTCAGGGAACTCTATCCTGTGGTCTTCGTCTTCGTCCTTCGACAGTTGATCGTTTGGTCCTTACACTGATGCTGACTGGGTCGACTGTCCTGAGACACGCCGGTCCACTTCTGGGTTTTGCGTATTTCTTGGTGATAAATTTATCTCTTGGTCGTCCAAGCGTGAACCTGTTGTTTCTCGCTCCAGTGCTAAAGCTGAATACAGAGGTGTGGTAAAGGTTGTTGCTGAGGATGCTAGTATTCATAATCTCTTCCTTGAACTTCGTTGTCTGTTAAACCATGCCACCGTTGTTTTTTGTGATAATATCAGTGCCATGTATCTCGCATCGAACCCAGTACAGCACCTTCATACCAAACATGTGGAAATCGATTTACATTTTGTTAGGGAGCGTGTTGCTCTTGGTCATGTTCGTGTGTTACATGTACCATTCGCTCATCAGTTTGCAGATATTTTTACAAAAGGTTTACCTACACAAGTATTTTTAGATTTCAGAACCAGTTTGAACGTTTGTGAAACGCACACTCTAACTGCGAGGGTGTTTTAATTAGATATTTGTATAGTGTAGGGACCCTTTGTGTATATTTGTGAGCTAATGCAATGCATTCCCTACGGGGTTTACACAATATCACATTCACAACAGTTATTTGATCGTTCACATGAATTATTTGACCATTCACAGTATTTATTTCGTCATTCACAATATTTATTTGACTATTTACACTTCTATCTTCAACACTTATTTGATTATTCACAACACTTAGTTGATCATTTACAAGAACCATTTGACCATTCACACTTCTTCTACACTTATTTGATCATTCTCAACAATTATTTGACTATTTACACTTCTTCTACACTAATTTGATCATTCACAACAATTATATGACCATTCACTACTCTTATTTAATCAATTAAGTGTTGTGAATGATCATTTTATAAGTATTATGAATGGTCAAATAATTCTTATGAATGATCAATAAATGTTGTGTGAATGATCCGAATGAGTGTACAAGAAGTGTAAATAGTCAAATAATTCTTGTGAATCATCAGATAAATACTGTGAATGGTCAAATAATTCATGTGAATGATCAAATAAATACTGTAAATGGTCAAATAATTCTTTTGAATGATCAGATAAGTGTTGTGAATGATCAAATAAGTGTTGTGAATGATCAAATAAGTGTAGAAGAAGTGTAAAATGTCAAATATAATGTGAATGATGAAATAAATACTGTGAATGGTCAAATAATTAATGTGAATGATCAAATAAATTTTGTGAACGATCAAATAAATACTGTGAATGGTCAAATAAATTTTGTGAATGATCAAATAAGTGTTGTGAATGATCAAATAAGTGTAGAAGACGTGTGAATGGTCAAATAATTGTTGTGAATGATCAAATAAATGTACTTAAGTGTGAATGGTCAAATAATTCTTGTGAATGATCAAATAAGTGTAGAAGAAGTGTAAATAGTGATGATCAAATAAGTGTAGAAAATTGTAAATAGTTAGATAATTTTTATGAATGATCAAATATGTGGTGTGAATGATCAAATAAGTGTTGTGAATGATCAATTAAGTATTATGAATGATTATTTTATAAGTGTTGTGAATGATCGATGTAATTACAAAAATACCCTACTAGCTAAAAAATGGGACGCGCATGAAATTTCAACTTTTGATCACAATCCTTGATCTTTTTCAATCTTGTCGGGTACCTTTGGTACACCCAATTCTTATGGGTACTTTTTTGAACCCATCTCTCTCTCTCTCTCTCTCTCTCTATATATATATATATATATATATATATATATATATATATATATATATATAGGATATGGTTTCAATGAGAAGTTAAATATTTGTGAAAAATAAAAGAAGCAATTCTAAGCATAAATTTTTGGGTCTCATCCTATTTTATAATATTTTATGGTGCGTCCCTTTTGAAACAATGTTTTTTGTTGAATATTGAAATGACTAAGTGATGCAACAAATTTGTTATTTATACAACATTTCTTACACTTCTTACAAATATTTAACTTCTTATTTGATCCTAGATCTATACATATACATACATACATACATATACATTATGAATCATATGAGTACCTTAAAATACGGAGTATTGTACATAGCTGTGAACGCACGAAATTTGGATGTAAACATGTTGTGAAAAAAGTTATTTTTTTCTAAATTTTATTTCATATTCAATTAGATACAAATACGTTACATACTAAGAGTTAAAATGATGTAATTGAGGTTAATTAGTCTGAATTTAATATAATGTATTTGGATTAATTAAAAATTGGTTGCTTTATTTCAAAATTGAGAAATTTAAATTTATTTAAGTGCATGTAATTATTAAATTGTTAAGGATAATAAAATAAAGATAGAATTTTTTATTTTATAAAATCAGTATTTAATGGAACCGGATAAGTGGAGGGACTAAATGTGTCAAGAGTCGAAAGTGTGGAATAAAAGGAAGGAAAGTCTTCATTCATTTCATTTCACCAAGCACACTCTCTCTCTAAAACTCTACTGTCTATCTCTCTCTCTCTCTCTCTCTCTCTCTCTCTCTCTCTCTCTCTCTCTCTCTCTCTCGGCTCTCTCTCTAAATCTCTGCTAAAAATCGAGTAATTGGAGACAAATTCGTGGATAAAATCTGGAAATCCTCAAGAGTCAATTGGAATAAAGGTAAGAACATCACCTCTCAACTTGGGGTTTATTTGGAGACTTTAAAATTCAAAATTCGGAATCATAATCCTGGAAATTGATGTTGCATGTTTGTTAAATCAGTGGGAAATCATTTCTGGAACATCACTGAAGCATTAGAAACAAGAATCGTTGGTTGAATCATCCAAAAAGGTAATGAATCTGAATTTTTGTGAAGTTTTGTGTTCTTGAGAAAATATCCATATATTTGATGAATCTGAACTAAATAGTATGTTTTTGATGGGGAAAATGATGTAGAAACACCCCTAAAATGTTTATAAAACATTATTTCAGTTGCACGTGGGTAGAAATCGAATTTGGAAATTTTTAAGTAAAACCCGTAAGTCACGAATGCAGATCTGCTGGTGAACTCGACGAGTTCCCAAGAACACTTGAATAAATCTTCAAAAATTCATAAGTGTTGGATCCGAATTCGGTTGAGACCCGAACTTAGATGGAACCAAACACGAATAAGAACCGAACTCGGAAGGGTAAAGTAATTCGGATGGGTCCGAAATTCGGCCGAGGATCCAAAATTTGGACCTGAACTCGGCGAGTTCTCTGGACCAACTCGTCGAGTTGGTTGAATTTATTGTGAAATTTGGATGGTTTTTTTAAGGACCCGAATTTATGGTTAATTAAACACACTTTTGAGATACTTTTTGTAACATATTAAGATAAACAAAGGAGGGTTAATTGGGAATAATAACGCCTCTAATGATGGGTTTTAACGTGAGCATTCGGATGACGGTTTCGAATGATGTAACACTTTTGATTGTACAAATTGACACTCATTTGTTGATGAACATGTTTATGATATGTTTTCCTTATGAAAATGTAACAGGTCCCTTGTGGTGTTGTTTAACCCACAGTGGAGTACTTTGTGAGCCGGTCGAAATTCCAAGGAGAAATAAGATAACTTGAAGCTTAATAACGCACCCCACTGTGAGTACATATGATTTCGCATGTTTATATCTACTTTATGTTAGCTATTGCCTGCTGAGACATGTTGTTTCACTTTCGTTTGGAATTCTACTGACTTGCGTAGACTTAGATGCACATTGATCTTGTTGATGTCCGTTCTTTTGTTGTGCATCTATCAATGGACTGGCGGGTCGCATCTGTTATTCCGATGTTACTGCGCTATATGACTCGTAGATGATCCCTCCGAGGTTCTGGTAGGCACTAAGTCATCCCCAATTTTATGTCTGTCTCAGATGGTTGGTTTAAATGCCGAGCTTTAGGCTCGTAGGAGTGACAGCTCATGTGTGTCGTACTTTGTGTACGTGGAGAGTGCACGACGTGCGTCGTCGGTGTTACTCTCGTGGGGCTTCATAAAGATTTATAAAATGCATAAATCTGTGTATTCACTAAGCATCGCTTACCCCTCAGTTGTTGAATTTTTACAGGAAAAGGGACATCTGCTGCGGGACCTTTAAGTAGGTCATTTGTGAAGTCTTGAAAGATTTGATACTACTCAATCAGTAAATGTGCTATGGGACCAATGTTGTAATATGTTTGGGATGTTGTAATAAAGTTTGAGTATGTAGATTTATACTTGAAACCTTGTAGCACCGTAGGGTGTTTGAAACAGTTGTATTACTTTATTATGTACTTTTATGCTTCCACAATTATATTAAGCTTTTAGATCATTATGTAATCATGAGTTTGGTGATTAATCCTGGGTGTATTGCAATGGTGGTTATTTTGGCAAGGGTGTCACAGCGAATGGTATCAGAGCAGTTGTTTGAGATTCAAGTGTCCGTGAGGTCTTGGTCTCAAACATTAAGTGATGACATGTAGTGAATATAAGTGATTATCTGAACTAAGATAGGATATGATCTAGTGCTTATAGGAAAGTGACTTTCATACGAGAAAACATGCGTTGTAGTTAACCATGTGATGGGATCACTAAATGATTTACATGTTTAAATTTTCTGAATATGTCTGGAGGAGGAATGACGCCACGAGAAACGAGAGAAATGATGCTATCAATGATGGCAGATGAAAACAGAATGATTCAAGATCAATTTCGGGCTCGAGATGAGGCCAAAGCTAAAAGAAAAGAAGACAAGAGAAAAGAAAAGAGGGAACATGAAAGGAATTATGTTGTGGATGGCATAAACCTTAGATATAAAGCAAAACGTAAAGACAAGGGCAAGGAAAAGATTGATTTTGAAACTGGAATTGATGAAAGTTACATGAAATATGTAATTAGATCATTCAAAGACTGGCAACCACCAACATTCTCTGGATCTCTGAGAATTGAGGAATCAGAAATATGGATTACAATTATGGAACAGATTTTTACGGAGATGAATAGTAAGGATGAGTACAAGGTATATTTGGTTAAGGATCAATTGATTGGACAAGCCAAGAAATGGTGGAACTGTTGGGAAAAAGAATTGGGATCAGAGTTGATTACTTCCTTTAGTTGGGAACAATTCAAGTTGTTGTTTAGTAGGCAATATGGTGAGCCTGATATCGTACCTCATGTTGATCATGAACAAAGAGCTACCGGAAAGATTGCAAATTCTGGAGGAGATGAACTAAATGGACCGTATTTGATATCAAGGACAAATAAATGTGATAGATGTAAAAGATGTTGACTTTAAAACCAATTTGGACATAAGGATGACAAATGTTCAAGGAAGGCCGATGCTTGTTATAATTGTGAAAAAGTGGGCCATTTTAGCAGAACTTGCAGATTTCGACCAAAGAATTAGCATGTACTAATATTACATGTTGAAACTATGAATGAAGAGTTCAACAAAGGAGATAAGATGTCTGAGACTATTGTTATAACTTTTGTACCTTGAATTACAGAATTAGAAGAGTACTTTAAAGATTCTATGTGTAATAGTTCATCGAAGTTTTATGATTCTGAAGTTAACATGAACTTGAGTAATATGAAATGTTATTACTAATATAGGTATGATCATGTTTGTAAATGAGAATACTCGAGCATATAAATAGGTATTAGATGAATAGCCAAGATGGATTTTGAAGCTTTGAATTGGAAAAGATGCTATAGATATCTTGGAATTTATGAACGAGTTTAGAATTTGTAATAAAGTTTAAGTTTGACCATAATGGGTTAAAGAATTGGAAAGTAATTGTATTAATACCTTATATGACATGTTCGAGGAATTGATGATAACTAGTTATGGTTATCATAAAGCATGTAGCATTAGCTTTTATTAAGAGAAACTGTATGGTACATTGTGTTGATATTTTAACTTAAAAAGGTTGTGGTTAAGAACAACAGGATTCGAACTGTTCGTGAGAATTTTTATGTAGTTGGATTCAAAGAGACTGTTTCAATATTGGTATATATAAATATTATATGAGGAACGTAAATATAGAAATTATGGGGAAAGCATACGAAGGTATGATAATACATGAAAGATACATGTTAATTTTAAAAGAGAAATTGAAATATACAATGCGAGGTGTGAAGTAAGAAATGTATGTGAAGTATAATTAATCGAAAGGGGGATATAACACTTAATGAAATGGTGATTTAATCAACCATAAAAAGTTTAAAGAGACTTTGGACACTAACGAATTATGCTTATAAAGCAAAGAAAAGTCTAGTACTACGATTAAAAATCTAAGAAAGACCCGGAGGTGGTTATGAGTAGTGTTTGATTTTGGTGTCGACCGATTATTTGTATCTACTGCTTTTGTTCAACAATGTTAATTATGTGGTCTAAGTTGTCTATTGTGATTGAGATTGAAACTGCTAAGGGACACATTAGTTAAAGTAGATCATGTGTATCCTGATAGTACTTTAGTGATTGAAGAGGTAGTCTTCAATTTCGACTTGATTTCAATAGAGTTCGGTGATTTTGATATAATAGTTCGAATGAACTGGTTGCGTATATGTGATGAGACCCATGTAGTTTGCAATAAAGATATAATAAAGATAACTACGCCGGAGGGGCGAGAGATTTGTATATACGGGGATAGGAGAAGTGGGGATCAATGTCTATTGATGATTGTTAGGTCCCGAAAGCTGATTGCTTAGGGTTGTGAGTCTTGTTTGGTATATGCTATTGATGCCAAGACTGAAGAGAAAACTGTGGCCAATGCGCCTGTTGTCCCAAATGTTTCCATATGTGTTCCTGGAAGACTTGTCTGATGTGCCACGTGAAAGTGAAATTATGTGTTGACTTGATCCCTGGAGCTTCTCCAATAGCTTGTTATTCGTACTGTCTTGCACCTACAGAAAATGTAAGAGATGATGAAGCAACTTCAGGAGTTGTCAGATAAGTGATTCGTTAGATTGAGTTCTTTGCCATGGGGAGCCCGATATTGTTTATGAAACAAAAGATGTCACAATGAGAATGTGCATAGATTAACGTGATTTGAACAAATTGACTATAACAAATAAGTATCCGCTGCCAAGAATTGATGATTATTGATCGGTTGCATTGGATTGGTTATTATTCAAAGATTGATTTACGTTCGGGGTATCACTAGTTGAAAATCCGGAAGAAGAAAATACTGAAAACAATTTTCAGGGATAGTTATGAGCACTACGAGTATCTGGTTATGACATTTTGATTAACTAACACCCCAACTGTTTTATGGACATTATGAATAGGGATTTGTATATCAATGTTGGAGGAATCGGTAATTGTAATTATCGATGATATTTTGGTATAAGTCTAAAGCTGAATATGTCAAATCGTGAGTTTTGATTACGATAGATTATATTTTGTAGTATGTGATTTCCGAAGATGAGATTTCGGAGGATTCCGTTAAAGTGGAGCGATTGAGAATTTGGAAGCCGTCTCACACTATTACTGAAATAAGAAGTTATCTACGATTGGAAAATTGTAGACAGACTAATTAATTCGGTATGTTTTATACCCACTCGAGAAAGTTATTCACTGGGAGAACTTGCACAAAATTATAGGGATGATGCACAAATACGGCTACGAGTAAAGCTTACCGACAACTGATAGAAGATCAGAATGAATGGACTATAATACACATTGGAATATATGATGAGATCATGTACTTTGGATTTAAGTATCAACTGAAAGGATCAATTGCTTTGATGGAATTTTCGTATAACACTAGTTATCATAATTAAAATCAAGAAAACATTGTTTAAAGTTTTGTACGGGAGGAAATGTAGAACTCCTACATGTTGGAAAGAAATTGAAAGGACTCTGATTAATGAGTCTGTGATATGAAAGAAGAGTTATAATGATGAGACACCTAAACCAATCAACTTTGAGGTAAACGATGGAGCATATTTGTTAGTATCACCGATGAGGTGTGTTACTTGTTTTGAAAAAGGGACAAGCTAGCACTGAGGTGTGTTGGCTCATTTAGAAAAATAGAAAAGTTAGGACTCAGTTGTTTCATTTGGAATTACCTAAGGAAATATCGAAATAACACTTGGTGTTTCATGTGGAAAGCTTCATGAAATCTTCACAACTGGTAATGAAGATTAGGTTGATTATACTGAATTAAAAAATCAAGAAAGATTAGTATATGTTGAAAAGCCGGAATATATTATGGATGTGAAAGTAAAGAAGCTAAGAAGTAAAGAGATAGAGTTGGTGCTTGTACGTTGGAAGCATCATAAAGGAGCAAATCACACTTGGGAGACAAAGACAGAGATGTTGAAGAAATATCCACAACTGTTTGGATCCAAGTAACTTCGAGGACGAAGTTTTAGCGTGGCGGAGCCCATGCTGTAACATCCGAAGAATTAAAATGATGTAATTGAGGTTAATTAGTTTGAATTTAACATAATGTATTTAGATTAATTAAAAATTGGTTGCTTTATTTCGAAATTGAGAAATTTCAATTTATTTAAGTGAATATAATTATTAAATTGTTAAGGATAATAAAATAAAGATAGAAATCTTTATTTTATAAAATCAGTATTTAATTGAACCGGATAAGTGGAGGGACTAAATGTGTCAATAGTCGAAAGTGTGGAATAAAAGAATGGAAAGTCTTCATTCATTTCATTTCACCAAGCACACACTCTCTCTAAAACTCTACTCTCTCTCTCGGCTCTCTCTGTAAATATCTGCTGAAAATCGATTAAATGGAGACAAATTCGTGGATAAAATCTGGAAATCTTCAAGAATCAATTGGAATTAAGGTAAGAACATCACCTCTCAACTTGGGGTTTATTTGGAGACTTTAAAATTCAAAATTCGGAATCATAATCCTGGAAATTGATGTTGCATGTTTGTTAAATCAGTGGGAAATCATTTCTGGAACATCACTGAAGCATTAGAAACAAGAATCGTTGGTTGAATCATCCAAAAAGGTAATGAATCTGAATTTTTGTGAAGTTTTGTCTCCTTGAGAAAATATCCATATTTTGGATGAATCTGAACTAAATAGTATGTTTTTGATGGGGAAAATGATGTAGAAACACCCCTATAATGGTTATAAAACATTATTTTCAGTTGCATGTGGGTAGAAATCGAATTTGGAAATTTTTAAGTAAAACCCGTAAGTCACGAATGCAGATCTGCTGGTGAACTCGGCGAGTTCCCAAGAACACTTGAATAAATCTTAAAAAATTCATAAGTGTTGGATCCGAATTCGGTTGGGACCCGAATTCGAATAAAACCCGAACTTAGATGGAACCAAACTCGAATAAGAACCAAACTCGGATGAGACCCGAACTCGGATGGGTAAAGTAATTCGGATAGGTCCGAAATTCGGCCGAGGATCTGAAATTCGGACCTGAACTCGGCGAGTTCTCTGGACCAACTCGGCGAGTTGGTTGCAATTCTTGTGAAATTTGTATGGTTTTTTAAGGACCCGAATTTATGGTTAATTAAACACACTTTTGAGATACTTTTTGTAACATATTAAGGTAAACAAAGGAGGGTTAATTGGGAATAATAACGCCTCGAATGATGGATTTTAACGTGAGTATTCGGATGACGGTTCCGACTGATGTAACACTTTTGATTGTACAAATTGGCACTCATTCGTCTGTGATATTCTATATAGATTGCGCGATACTCTACACAGAACACACGATACTCTATATAGAATTCTTGATATTATACATAGATTACGTTCATTTGTTCGTTTGTGATATTCTATATAGATTACGTGATATTCTACACAAAACACACGATACTCTACATAGAATTCATGGTACACTACATAGAATACATGATAATATACATAGAATACGTTCACCAATTAATTTGTTTATGTTGTGAATTCGTATCGTTTTTCATAAAAACATAAACATTAATCACATTAAATGCACAACGGAAGCGTTTTAAAATCACGAATTCTGTACACGAATCATCAAGTGTACATAAGATAAGTAAACGAGAAAGCAATAAAAATCCATACTTTTGCATTCGATTACAAGAATGCACGAATGAGATGCTTTCGGTATCCACTGGTGATGACACGATCGAGCGGCGTCAGGTATGCAATCAAACACGAAGAACGGGATGAAAAACACACACATAAATGTGTGTTTTGTTTCGGCCGAGAACCACCACACACACAAACACCTGCAAGTGTGTGTGCGCGCCAATTTTCTCACATTAGGTCACCACCACTTTTCTATATATATATACATATATATATATATATATATATATATATATATATATATATATATATATATATATATATATATATATATATATGTATATATATATATATATATATATATATATATATATATATATATATATATATGTATGTATACATATATATATATATACATATATATGTATGTATACATACATATATATATATATATGTATGTATGTATACATACATATATATATATGTATATATATATATATATATATATATATATATATATATATATATATATATATATATATATATATATATATATATATATATATCACTATATATACATATATATTGTATATATATGGCCGTATGTGTCACTTTTATGTGGCGGGCGTATATATATTATATATATTAATTAAAACTTTAATATATTAATATAATATGTATCTTAATAATTATTTTTATTATTTAAACCTTATATAATTATCTTTATAATTATATATCTATTAAATAATATTTAACTTTTATATATTATCTAATAATACATAAATGACTAGATAATTATTTATGATTATCTCTATTTATTTGTTTATAATTATCAATCCAATTATCAAATAATAGATGATAATAATAATTCAAATAAATCAATCTTTTATTTAATATCCAATACTAAAAGACTAGATAATTATTTAATTATCATCCAATGACAATAAAATTCCTACAATATCTAATATTGCACTTTTGGTCCCACTACTTTGAGATATAATTAATCACACATTAATTTAATCTCAATGATCATTTCTTGTCATAAACAATATCCAATATCATTTATTCAATAGTTTAATTGCATTTGCGGAATTGTGCTCATCGGTGTGACCCTCAAGTGTTTTATGAAGTCAACCATGATGCAGTAGTAATGTCATCTTTACACACCATATACTAACATACTCCCACTTGTGTAAGACGACATACTGTAATGCAACATGTGCCTAGAGGAGGTCATGGATAGACACTTTAGGCAACCAAGGTCATAAAAACTCTGACTCCCATTTAGGCATTCTTGTTGAAACAGTCTTTTAAAAAGAAACTTAGGTTATATCCCATGCATCCGCGATATTTCTATGTGATAGCTAGGCATGGATTAGATCAACCGTAGCAGTCACGATTATGTTTCTCGACTCCCTGATCTCATACTGAACTGTAACAGATAGAGTAGAACACATCAGTTCTGTCCGAGCATGGCCATGCATTTTTGTTAGTATCGATCGTCGAGGGGCCCAGAAATATCTCTTCTTAGTTAAAAGAAGGTGAAAATCCCATATTGACTATCTAGGCCTCCAGCACGACTCCCACTGCAACCAGCCTCGAACCGTTATGATCACCCAGTTACGGATGACGTTAGGTTAGGCCAAAAGTACAAAAGCACCCGCACTAAAGTACGTAGACATCTCAGGTACTAAGGATTACCTTTTTGAGACGACTCATGACTATGATCCACAAAATGGTCTCAATCGGTGGGTCAATCCAATATTTGTTCGCAACAAATACCTGTGAATTTGGTCCAACCTTTGCTATATTTATCACCCATGAATATCAACCAAAAACCATAGTAGCCTTTTAATTCTCGTTGTGGTTCCCACGACAACAAGCAACTATGGAATAGTTTTAAAATAACTTTCAATTTATTCTTGGATTTCTAAAACATGCAAAATAGAACGACATTAAAGATATCATGTTGATCTCCTTTATCTCAATATACACAACATGACTTCCGTCAATTTAATGCTACAGTTCCTTTATCAAATGTCACGGTAACACGATCTATCAAAAAATTAATTTCAGACATGATCTTAGTGGGAGTGTTCTCTAGTTAATTGACTTAAGTTCCATTACCGTTTATCCTTGAAAAATTACACTAGTTCTTTATTACAACTTCTTGTAATATTATTCAGACTCATTCTGAATCTCCTTACAAATTATATCCATTAACTTTAGATGAACTGGTAAATCACTCATAAAGACATCAGGATTAAAATTTAGGAGCTCTAGCAATTCATATTAATTGCTACTAGTGGTACGTTTAGATGTTTAGTCCTGAATCTGACAATATGCGGTTTATCTATATCTTAACAAGATATCTTAACTTAATAACATTGTGTTCAAAATTTGTGATATGTATCCATAACCACCAGTACATGGTCATCTACGACATTTCGTTGTGGTGTTCCATCAAGTTAGCCAACGAGTGTTTAAACAAGTCAAAGGCTATTACTTGATTAACAATCACACAAGTTGTATACATTTCACATGTAATTTTATAAAATGCGATTACTTCTTGTCTAAACAATCCTGACTAATCAAGTCTTAATTGTTTCTGAGAAGTTAAGTGAATTAACCTCCATGTAACTCATTTACATTTAATTCTGCATTTTATTAGTTTCATCTATATAATCATAGGTGACTATCCAACTCATATAATCTCTTGAAATATCTTTCAAGAATAAACAAGTTCAATGAAACTGCATTTGAACACTTGAACAATTTACACAACAACATGGTAACCCTTTTTTATCTGAATATGACTACTAGCTTGTCCAATATCCATTGACAAGTTACTATTCAAGCTCCACTTGAATCAATAGTCTATAATCATGGTTTAGTAATTTTAAACAATAGGAATTTCAAGCAATAAATTTGCAACTCCAAAAATTTCTTTATTTATCCCAAAAATATTTGCAAGAAATTCAACTACAAAGTTGTTTACTACACCATGATAAACTATTGATGACATGAAAAATAGTGTCCAACAGAGTATTCTCTAAGATGTCTCTATGCTCCCACTGAATCTGTCATCTCTTTTCACTTCATTTTAGTCATTGCAGACATTATGCATAAAACTTTGTTCAATTGGGTTTCACATATCCAAGAACAATAGAAGTGACTGATTCAGATACACGAAGTCTCAATGCGGTCAACCTTGACCGTTTCCAAGTACTTGGGACAATTCCTTTCCCAGTGCCCAGTTTCCTAGCACTCAAACAATTTGTCATCCTTGGATTTGACTTCTCTGGTTCTAGGTTTTAGCTACTTGTTAGCTTTAACCTCCGACTTGGAAACTTAATTTCCCTTCCGTCTCTTTCCCTACCTTCTCTCCTAATCATTCCCTCAGCAGTCTATAGCATCTGATGCAGCCCACTGATCATCTTCTCCGTGCATATTGTAACAAATTACAAATTGCTAAAATTCCTTCAATAAGGAATTGAGAATCAGATTCATGGTCATGTCCTGTGTCACGAGATACCCAAGTCTGTTAAGATGATCCAGATAACCTTTCATCTTCAGCAAATGGGGTCTAAGAGCTGTTCCTTCTACCTTCTGCAGGAGCTCAGAGCCCTAGTTGTATATGTTTCTCAGTCCGAGCCTGAGTCTAGAACATATCCTTTAGCCGGGGATACATCTGGCAAGCTGAGACGTCCATAAGGCTAGTCCGCAGCTTAGATGTCATGGTCGCTAGCATTAAATAGGAATCATTGATCGAATCCTCAAAGTGCTTCTTGTAGAGATTTCTCTCCTCAACTGTAGTAGTCTCTGCAGGAGCAGGTTCTGGTGCCCTTTCCAGAATATACGACTTTCACTCTTTACTCAGAACAATTGTCAGATTTTATTCCTGGTTCAGGAAGTTGCCTCTTCTGAGTTCTCCATATCCCGATTGGACCTCAAAGTAGCAACATGTGCTTTTGGGGAGGATTTGTAGGTGAGCAAATGATATTGGCGTTATCATTGTTGTTGTTACTGTTATTGTCATTGTTATTATTAAACCGCTTCCACCTCTGTCTTTTCAACCATCTTAAACAATTTTTTAAAAGTTAGTATTTGATTAACCATTAATAAATCAATAACCGAAAATTTAGAAAATGGTTTATTAATCCTAAGAACCATTTTACTTATCCATGCACCCAACGGAGGCTGAACCTACATGAATAAGCTACTCAGGCAACTTATTACCAATTACAACCCCTTTGCAACTCTTAGATCTTATGAGATTTTCAATTTTTTAAATTGATCATGTTTAATCTCATCCACACCTTGGGCAACAGTCTTACTGAGGAACTACCACTGACACACACCATATAACAACTGTAAGTTACTGGCCCAAGTCTCACTTAGGATCCGCAGTGCTTACCTCACAGATTTCCGAGTTTGCGGCGTAAGCACCCAACGAAGGCTGAACCTACTTACGACGACCAGTCACCGTGAGTGCCACTATATGGACGGTGTGTTGTGTCAGATTTTTAATATGGGTTTATAACCAGTATCTTACCAAGAACTAGTGGCCAGTCAGGTCAGCGGGCAAGATTCTTTCGGTTCTAAACCTCTCGGAAATTCCTACAACCATAGCCCTAGCGTGACTGTCCTAGACACCACCTATTCTGGTAAACAATCCAGTTATGTAACATCCGGCATTGAACCAGGTTAGCAACAACGACTTAATTAGTATTTAATGGCCAATTATAACCTAATAGGTGGTCATTAGAAATTAACCAAAGTGATTAACAAGGTTCATGAAGAAATTCAACTCAATTCGAATCAAATTCATCGGTGCGATGAATCGGGAAATCAATTAATCCGATCGAATTACGATATGAGGGATTAATTCAACTAAGTATATAATTAAATTATGATTACTGACACTAATCATACACTAATACAATTACTTAACATTAATTATGCAAGACTAAAACAATTCATTAAAACAATGCATCCATAAGTATTTTTGAAATTACAAGAAAAGGGAAATACAAGAATACATTTCTAAATACTTTTATACAAAAAAAAAAAAACAAAATACATCATTTTAATACTTAGAAATCAGCCAACAACACAAGGGAACACACTTTTGTGTCCCTTTGACTTTTTATAAAAATATTGAAAAGAATTATTCACTTTTTCTACTTTTCCAACATGTTGGTAAAGTATTAGACACCACCTTTATCATCATCATTTGCAAGACTAAAACTCTTCTATAAATAGAGGACTCATTTCCTCATTTCATTCACACCTTCAAAGCATAAACACCCTCTCATTCTCTCTAGAAAAATCGGCCAAAGGGCCTAGTGCAAGGCCAAGAACTTGCAACTTTGTTCTTCATATTTTCTTCAAGTGTTCTTGGTGTTCTTCAAGGGTTTTGGTGCATATCTTGCAAGAATTTCAATTTCTACTCAAAATCATAATCCAAATACTTCAAAGTAAGTAAATACTAACTTATTTCATCATACATTTATGTTTATATAAGTCTTGCATAATATATATAATCACCAACAACAACAAGTTACATAAAAACTCAAGTTTATAAGTTTCTAGTTTTTATTTTTATGTTGTTTCTTTAAATGTGCATATGAATATATGAACACATTATAAACATGTTAATATTATGAAAACATGTGTTATATATGTGTTATATAACTTTTATAACTTTTATACAAGTAGTCTTTGAATAAACAACAAGAATCATAAGTTGTTTTAAGTTTATAAACTACGGATTTTCGGCAGAAAATTTATATCGACTTTGAAAAATCATAACTAATTCATAACTCAACGAAATGAGTTGATTCTTGTCTCAAAAGTTAGATCTATGTCTTAACTATAGATCTGTAATTTTTCATAATTTATTTTGAAGTTTAAGACCTCCAGAAATTATTTGGGAAACCGAAAGATTGACAGCTCAAAAATGGCCAACATAGCGTTTTTAACAAGCTTTTTCACCAACCTAAACAACTCGAAAAATGGCCGTTCTTGATTCCAAAAATCCTTTGTATATAGTAGTTTAATGTCCTAGAAAACCAAAGTCTAAAACATTTTGGAGCTTGGTCAAAAACAGCCTCAAAGTAGGCCGAAAAACCTTCGAAAAAGCTGGAAAATTATATACATATAAACTTGACGTTTTAAGCAAATCTTATTTATAAACTTGTAATGTTGGGTGATTTAAGACATAAAAATCTATAAATATACCTATTATCATATATTAGTGATATTAAGTTCTTATTATCATTTAGGACTCGGTTAAACACCTCCGGTTTCATCACCCATCAAACAACGCACATTGCATTTTTTGCGCATATTTTGCCATCGCAATTCCGGTGAGTCTTCATAGTCCCATTTTTTCCATTATTATGTTTTGGGATGAAATACATGCTTCGTTTTTATATGGACACAAAAACTTCTCGATTCTATTATGTATTACATATGTGATTTCCGCCCTTATATCATGAAATCGTTAGTTGCATTTGTTTGCAAGCGCGAATATATTGTGGATAGATCTATTGGGAGTCATGTCCCCCACTCGGGTTAGTGGTTTAGCTAACTGCGGGTGCATATATATTCAACACACGGTATTACGTATGGGAATACTGCTCGGGGCAAACTCATTCTAATTAAGCTTCGGTGACATGATGGTTTATGTAATACATCTCATGGAATTTATGATTTTATAAATTCAACTCATCTGATAATGTCCATACAACTGGTCTTTTCGCGTAAACCTATGAACTCACCAACAATTTTTGTTGACGTATTTTAGTATGTATTTTCAGGTAATTAAGGCAAGTGTGCCTTCGGATACACCAACTTTCAAGCTTCCGCATTTCATGGAGTCGCATGCATATTTCGAAAACTAACGGAGATTTGACTGCATTATTTTTGGACGCATTAATTATGTATCAGAATCTCTGTATTACGCGAACTTCATTCCTTTCATTTTGTAAAACATTAATACATTTTTAAATTTTAATGTCGTAATATTTCGAAAACGTCCATATAGTGGTCGTTCGTTATAATTATGGTTACGCTTCCGCACTCGTCACGTCTCGCTGCCAACCAAGGTAGCAGGGTGTGACAAGTTAATGTACCAGTTTTAAGAAAATTTCAACTCTATGATCATATGACATTTTAAAAATATATATCCTTTTATTTGAAAAACTAATTTCATAAAAATGTCATATTTAACACCTGACAAAATAATTAAAGTTTCCAATTTAAACTTCCTTTTAAATACTTTAATTTTTCGTAAAAAATGATTGTAGTTTTAAATTCTTTTATTTATCTACTTTGTCACCACAACCACGCAGATATAAAAAAAGCATAAAGAAATAAAACATACAACCACATGGTGACATAGCCTTGCCAAAAGCTAAATTGGTTTCCGAGAGCCATACGGACAAACCAATTAGGTCAAAACCTAAGGGACAAAATCAACAGACATGACAAGAAGGTTGATCTCTTTCAGCTCCCACTAGCCTTAGCATCCGATGATGTCTCCGAGCGTCCTTGATGGATGACCTCCTTCTTGATGGACATCTTCGCCAAGATTTTTTTACATAATTTTAATCTAAATACATTTGCCTATTTTCTAACCTATTACAGATTACATCAAAAAACCCGGGATTCCAATAGTACGCAGGCCTTCCCAAAAATATGACCAATAATAAAATTGCAAACATTGAGATTAAACAAACAACCATCACAAACAAGGGGTCTCAAGGCTCGGATATGTCACAAACATAAATAAAGCAGTAAAGCATATTAATAATCCAGAATTTTTCATCTTGCCATGAAATAATTCCAAGACCAATTAATCTACCATTAGTTGAAGTAATCATGTCCAATATCGTTCTTAAATGAAATACGGTTCGTAAACTCGAAATTCAGAAACACTTTCCAAAATTAGAAACTTTTTCCCGAAAAATTCAAATTCAATTCCATCTTTGCATTATCTTTGGATTCAAAAATACACTTTTCTTAAATTATTCAATTAACAATTCAAACACCTTTGAAACTTAAACTTACTATTTTAAAATTTTTTAATTAAACAACCTTTAATAAATATAGTTACTATTTTCAAATAATATTGATAAATAATTTAAACTTCCTTTAAATAATTATCAATAAAATAAATTTAATTTAAAATGTCAATTTTCTAAATAACAATTTTACTAATAAAATATGTCTTTTAAAATAGTTAAAGAAAATTGACCATATTTAAATAACAATAAAAACTTTCTTTATGGTTTTAAACAATTTCTACCAAAAACGTTAATGTCGAGATCAAATCTCAAAATACTAAACCATGACCGAGCATGAAGCTCAAAGTCACGATTTCATCAATTTGAAAATGGAATCCTTAAAAAACCCCTTTTAATTTAATAATGCATTTTATGGAACTAATACTAAATGTATAAATTAAATCTAGTTTATAAATTAAAATTACCATTAATTTTAATTTCAACATCAAAACTTAACTTTTAAGTAAAACCGATATAATTTAAACGACGAATTACCAGAAAATGGAAACGAACTAACTTAGTTAACCGACTCATACTTGGGTTCTATAACCCATATGAACCAAAAACAAGTAGAGTATTAAACCCTTTGACGGCTGAAATCAATCGAAGCCATTAATCAACTCACTTTGATTATTTCGATTTTTATATTTCAATTAGTCGTTTAATTATCAAATCTAATAATATTTAAACCGATTTGCGAATTTTATAAAAAAACTAATTGTAACATCCGACATTAAACCAGGTTAGCAACTACGACCTAATCAGTATTTAATAGCCAATTATAACCTAATCAGTGGTCGTTAGCAATTAATCAAAGTGATTAACAATGTTCATAAGAAAATTCAACTCAATTAGAATCAAATTCATCGTTGCGATGAATCGGGAAATCAATTAATCCGATCGATTTACGATATGATGGATTAATTCAACTAAGTACATAATTAAATTATGATTAGTGACACTAATCATACACTAATACACTTACTTAACACTAATAATGCAAGACTAAAACAATTCATTAAAACAATGCATCCAAAAGTATTTATAAATTTACAAGAAAAGGGAAATACAAGAATACATTTCTAAATACTTTTATACAAAAAAAATGAAAATACATCGAAATACCATGATGATGCCCGACCTATATGTGGTACACATATAGAGTTTGACTTCAAATATTTTATTACAAAAACCATTCTACTTTAAACACCATCATTTTGTTAAAAAGTGCACACAACCTCCATCTTCCATGCCTTTCATAATTGCAAGAACTTTTCTTCATCTATAAATAGAGATCAAACCCATTCATTTTATTCACACCAAAAGTCCTTTTCTCTCCTCTCTTGGTCTGGCCACACAACACACAGACAGTACACACAATTTTCTTTCAAGTGTTCTTCATTTGTGCAAGTGTTCTTGGTGAAATCCTTCAAGATCCAACCTTCTTCACACTTGTATTCTTATATTTCATCAAAGTATACTAACTTATTTCATCTTATATTTATATTTATATAAGTCTTGCATAATGTATATAATCACCAACAACAACAAGTTTCATAAAAACTCAAGTTTATAGATCACTAGTTTTGTTTTTATGTTGTTTTCTTCAAATGTGTTTATAAATATATAAACACATCATGAAAGCGTAAATATTATGAAAACAATATATATATATATATATATATATATATATATATATATATATATATATATATATATATATATATATATATATATATATATATATTGTTTATAACTTTTATATAAGTAATCTTTGGATAAACAACGGAATTTCAGCAGAAAAGTTGCATCGACTTTGAAAAATCATAACTAATTCAAAACTTAACAAAATGAGTTGATTCTTGTCTCAAAAGTTAGATCTATGTCTTAACTAAAAATCTGGAAGTTTTCATAATTTATTATGGGGTTTAGAACCCCCAGATATTATTTGGGAAACCGAAAGTTTGACAGCTCAAAAATGGCCAACATAGGGTTTTTAACGAGCTTTTTTCCCAACCTAAACACCTCGAAAAATGGTCGTTTATAACTTTAAAAATTCTTTGTATATAGTAGTTTAATGTCCAAGAAAACCAAAGCCTAAATCGTTTTGGAGCTTGGTCAAAAACAGCCTCAAAGTAGGCCGAAAAATCTTCGAAAAGCTAGAAAATTATATATATAAACTTGACGTTTTAAGTGAGTTTTATTTATAAACTTGTAAAGTTAGGTGATTTAAAACATAGAAACCATTATACATACATATTATAATATATGGGAGTTATTAAGTCCCTTATATCATTTAGGACTCGGTTAAACACATCCGGTTTCATCACCCATCAAACAACGCAAATTTGCATTTTACGCTCGTACTTGCCATCGCACTCACGGTGAGTATTCATAGCCCCTATTTTCACTATCTATTGGGGTGGAAATACATGCACTATTTTCATATGGACATCAAAACTGTATATTTCTTATATGTATTACATGTGTGGATCCATCAGCCCTCAAATCATGAACCGTTAATTGCATTTATTTGCAAGCGCGAATATATTGTGGATAGATCTATCGGGAGTCATGTCCTAACCATTCAGGTTAGTCCTAACCGGCTAACGGCGGGATGCATATATATTCAACACACGGTATTACGTATGGGAATACTGCACAGGTCAAACTCATTTAATTAAGCTTCGGTTGCATGATGCATACATGGAATTTATGATTTATAAATTCAAATTATCTGATAATGTCCATACAACTGGTCTTTTCGCGTAAACCTATGAGCTCACAAACAATTTGTTGACGTATTTTAGCATGTATTTTCAGGTGATTAAGACATGCACATTTATCGGAAGCATTCCAAGGCTTCCGTTCATTTTGGAGTCGCATCATTTTCAAACTCAGAGATTTATTTACATCTTTATTGATAAACTAAATTGTGTATCTAAATCTTGGTATTTTAAGAATTACTTACGTTGTATTTTGGTTATGTAAAACAATTTGTATATTTGAAGTTAAATCAATGTATTTTTGAAAACGTCCATATAGTGGTCGTTCATTATGATTTTGGTTACGCTTCCGCACTCGTCACGTCTCGTTGCCAACCGGGGTAGCAGGGTGTGACAGATTGGTATCAGAGCCATAGTTATAGTGAACTAGGTTGCATTAGTACCTAGACTATAACTGTTACAAAAACTAAACTTTCTTCAAGAACTGTGAACACATATATGGGACCTGATCACAATAACATGTCGAACAATACGGTTATTATCCTCTCTGACTCAGAGGATGAATTCTCACCCATGGAACAAGGAAGCTGTTGGTACATCCTGTGTGACGACAGCAGTCTAAGTGATCCTACATTATGATTCTAGCAAGTGTTTGTTATATATGCTTATATGTGGTTGATATTTATTAGTGTTTGTATGTTTGAACTTGATGTAACGTATTACAAGAATTTCAAACATAAAGTACAAAGATAAATTCAAGCATAAGTTAATAACATAAGTTTCAACACTTAGTTGTTTATGTGAAATGCTAGATTCGAATCATACAAGGCTTGGCATTCGAATCTGTGATAGATTCGAATGTAGCCCTAGATTCGAATGAGGCCAGATTCGAGAGTGTCTTTGTGGACAAACTCAAATGGGCCTTGGGCCAGATTCGAGTTTGGCCCATAACAGACTCGAATCAGGGTCTATAATTAGGGATAGACTCGAGATATTATCAGACTTTTTGCAGAATTCGTGAGGAATTAAGCATAAAGCGATCTCGAGTTTATCAGCTTGGTGAGTGTTCTTTTGGAGAGAATCAGTTCGTAAGATCGTTCGTGTGTCGTTCGTTCAGCCTCTGATAGTCTCCGTGTTTCGTAGTTGAGAGTTGTTTCCGTCTACCCGTTAACGAGGATTCCGCACTCGTTGACGGCTCCGCGTCTAGATAGATCTCGTAGTGGTAGACCTTACAAGTGGTATCAGAGCCTACGGAGTGTTCTTGGTGTTCTTCGTGTTCATCTAGGTACATTCTAGGTTTCTTGACGCTAGTTGGACGGTTTTTCTCTCAAAATCGTGTTTTCAAGCTTAGCAAATTCTTAGTCGGAAAACACTTTGTGGTTTTTCACGTTTATGATCGAAATCATTATTTTTCATTGGAAAAATAGTGATTTAATCTGCAAAACGTCAAAAAATCAAAGTGTTAGCCGTTTTTCGAGTTTGCGGCGCTCGAATCTAATAGGGCTAATTAGGGTTACACTTAGTCTCGGGTCTAACCAAAATCCGCTCCTTTCGAGTCTAATTCAGAGAGTTTCGAGTCTATTTCGAGTCTGAGCTACATTCGAATAAGATCTCGAGTCTACTTAGTTTCGAGTTTAATTCGAGTTTAGGTTTAGTTTCGAATAGGGTTCGAATCTGCTGGAAGTTCGAGTTTGTCTGACCTTCGAATCTGAGGACTTTTCGAATCTGACATAATTTCGAGTTTAAATTGAATTATAACACTTAATCGAATTTAATCCCAAATAAATTGGAATCTGATTATATTCGAATCTACCTAGATTCGAAGGAATTAATTCTCATTAGTTTCGAATTAAATTAATTAAGGTAAATTCAATTACTTTCGAAAAGATGTCAAATCTTCAGAAATTCCTAGAAATGGACCACGAGGTCGGAAAGGCAAACGCTCCGCCTAAGCTGATGAAAGTCGAAGATTATTACTGGTGGAAAGATGGGTTTACCGATTTCGTGCGCTTTAATGACATGCGCATGTGGGTGTGTATCGACGAAGGGTATATTCCACCAGTGTCAGAAGTTAAAGGCCTTCAGAAGGTCTTATCATACCAAATGATGAAGAAGGATGATAAGAAATTGTATGAGGCCGAAAACAAAGCTTTCTCGCTGATCCGAATGGCTTTACCTCAGGATATATTGCACACCTTTAGGACTCAAAAGACGTCAAAAGAACTTTGGGAGTCGCTAGAGAAAAGGTGTGAGGGTAATCCTAGGGTTCGTAGAAAGCGTACTGAGCTGTTAAAACAACAGTTTGCAATTTTCAAGGCGTTAAAGGATGAACAACTGGATGATATCATCACCCGGTTCTATCATCTATTGACGGAACTTGAAAGTCACGGGATTGAGTTTACTGACACTGACAAGAACAACAAGCTTCTTGATGCCTTACCAGCCAAATGGGCTATGTATGTGGCAATGATTAAGCTGAACGAGGATAAGTATTACACTCAATCTCTGGATGACATTGTGGGAACGTTGCGGGCATATCACTTCGAGCTACTGAAGGCCGAAACCGATTACGAACAAGTCCAGAATCCAGCAATGTATTTTGGAAAGACAACCAAACCTTCAGTGACAGCCGAACCGAAGACTGCTACAACGTTTTTCACCGGAGAAACGTCGTCACTAGCAGAGTCTGATGACACATTAAATCGCGCGTTCTTAGGATTAGGAAGATCGGAAGAACCGCAACCTCAAGTACAACAGGCATCGACATCTCAGAGCTACTCGAAGATGCCCATGAGCGCAAAATCAGCGGAAGAACATCTGAATCTGCTTACTTCTTTTGTGGCCGCATACGGAAATTGCGTTCAAGGGAAGATTAACGATCCTGCTCTCTGGGACGAAGACTACGATCAGGTCGACCCTGATGATCTTGAGGAAATGGATCTTAAATGGCAACTGGCCAAGGTAACCCAGAGGGTTAAGAGATTCATTAAACGAACTGGGAGGAATCTGCAGATGAATAACAAGGGGATAGGATTTGATAAGTCCAAAGTAAAATGCTACAACTGTCAAGGACTGGGACACTTCGCCAGGGAGTGTCAGAGACCGAAGGTGGAGACATACCAAGGGCAGAGTCAGCATCAGGGACGGTTCGAAAATCAGTCCCAACAACGATACCTTCCTAGTTCATCATCTGGTCAAGCCAATCTAGCGGGTCTACTATCCAACATCACTTCAGACAGACAGCTAGATGGTACCTATGACTGGAGTTCACATCCTGAGTCGAATGCTAGAGCCTTCATGGCTGAAGTCACAGAAGTGTGATGGGGACGAGCAGACCACAAGGGACAGCAGTCCGATGTGGGTAGAGAAGGCGAATGATCAGACAGTGCTGGAGTTTGCTGCTCAGATGGCCAACGTGGAATCTGATAACTCAAAGGTTAGTCTGACTTACTCTCTTTTTCGTGAATTATGTGCGTTGTGTGTTAATTCTAACGATAGGTTAAATCTAGTCTTAGAATCACAAAAAACCATAACTGCTCAAAATGAAAATTTAAAAATTGAAAACGCTAGCCTAAACGATATCAAGCAAGATCTTAAAGAAAAGCTTAAGGCTGATGCTCAAGACGTAATAATTCTAAAAGACAAACTGAGTGAGCAGTGTGTTAGGATAGAGCTTATGTATGAGCACGTAGAGGCCTTGACCAAAAGCCTTAAGGACAAGGACATAGAGCTAGCTGAAACAAAGGTAAAGGTAGCAGAGGCAAATAGCAAGTTGGAGAAGTTTAGGAATTCGAGCCTAAACCTAGGGAAAGTTTTAGATGCCCAACGACAGTCTAAGAAGCCCGTAGGTCTAGGATTTCACGAAATTCCTCCACCTTTTAATGCAAACTATGTGCCTCAGCCTCAGGAGAAAGCTGACAAGTCAGTAGACTTAGAGGACCTACCTACACCGACACCAGAGCCTATAGTAGAAAACACACCTAAGGTGGCTGACTCAACCGTCAAGGTTAAGAAAGTCAAATTTGTGTCTTCCTCCAGTGAAACACCTGCAGGAAAACAGAAAATTGCCTGGGCTGATCAGGTCGATGAGCCAGTCGCCATAGATGTACCAAAGGAAATAGACACTAGTGAGACACCTAGATCTAAGGGAACACACAAAAAGTCCATAGATAAGATGTCTTGCTTCAGATGTCATGAGAAAGGGCATGTTGCTTCTCACTGCCCACTTAGGAAAGCCGATGTTACACCTAAGACAGTGACTCCAACAACTGTTAAGCCCTCAACCAGTGTGGCAAGCACCAGTAGTTCTCAAAGTACCGAGAAAGTTGTGCAGGCCGCACCCAAACAAGTTGTGAAAAACACACCGGTTAAGGTTGGACGAAAGGAAGTGATTAGGACAAATTCGCCGAATTGTGTCATTAATCAATCTAGGTCAGCACCACAACAAGTCTATAGGAGCACAACACCTAGCAGGTTACACACTCCAGTTAGGTCTCATACTCCAGTTAGACAGTACGCACCGGTAAGAGCTCAGGGATCACAGTCTGAAATGCCATATAATAGAAACTATTCTAGAGCTCCACAACAAATGCCTACTCCAAGGCAAAGAGTGAACTTAAATCACTCGGCACCACAACAGACTCCAGTTCAAAGGCCCAAGTCACCTGAAAGGCGAGATGGGTATTTGAAAGAGTTCAAGTATGTGGACGAGAATGGTATAACCAAGTCAGTTATGGCTTGGGGGATCCCCGTGATAACTAACCTATTTTCTTTCATGTGCAGGAGATTACCACAGGTCCAAACAACAAGTGGTTCGTCGACAGTGGATGCTCCAGGCACATGACAGGGGAACGAGGTCTACTTACAGACTTCAAGGGTGGGAATCGGGGATTCGTATCATTCGCGGGTAACAAGGGTGGCAATATCACGGGTACCGGAGTGGTCACTAATGGGACAATCAAGTTGGACCAAGTTTATCACGTTGATAAACTGGTTCACAATCTCATTAGTGTATCTCAAATCTGTGATAAGAAGAACTCAGTGTTTTTTATAGACACTGAGGCGTTAGTGCTAAAGCCGGGATTCAAGATTCCTGAAGAATGGGTATTGATGCGGGCGCCAAGGAAGAATGACTTGTACATGCTGGATATGAACAAGCCGGAGACTTCGATGGGGCCAATTTGTTTATTATCCAAAGCTTCGGAGACGGAATCCGTACTGTGGCACAGACGCATGGCTCACCTGCACCTAAGGAAGATGAACTACATAACGAAAAATGGACTGGTGCAGGGTGTGCCAATGAAGAGCTTTCAGTTCGAGGACAAGTGTCTACCATGCATGAAGGGCAAGCAACATAAGAAGACACACACGTCCAAGAAGCAGAACTCTATAACCTCAACATTCGATTTGTTGTATATGGACCTTTTCGGCCCTATCAACAAAAGGAGTATAGGAGGTAGTTGGTTTTGTTTAGTTATCACTGACGATTACTCACGGTTTTCTTGGGTTTTCTTTTTAGGTACAAAGGACGAGACGACTTCCAAGCTCATCGGGTTCTTAGACCAAGTGGAGAACTCCTACGGAACGAGGGTTAAAAATATTCGTAGTGATAATGGGACTGAATTCAAAAACTCTGTAATTGGTGTATATTGCCTATCAAAGGGTATAGTGCATCAATTCAGTGCACCATATGAACCTCAACAGAATGGGGTGGCCGAACGTTAAAATAGAACATTGATTGAGGCTGCAAGGACTATGCTTTCGGATTCAAAGCTTCCTACCATGTTTTGGGGGGAGGCAGTGAATACCGCGTGCCATATTTTAAACCGAGTCCTTACAGTCAAATCTTTGAACAAAACATGCTATGAAATTTTGAATAAACGGCCACCTAATTTAACTGGATTCGAACCGTTTGGGGTACCATGCACTTTATTGCGTACAAAACATCAACCGAAGTTTGGTGAAAAGGCTGACGAAGGATACTTCCTAGGTTATGTGCCGAACTCACCAAACAAACGGGTGTTTAACAAAACAAATGGTACTGTGGAGATTGTGTATAATATTGAAGTCACAAGTTATACACATGAACCCCAAACTGGTCCGGAATGGATATTTGACTATGATAAGTTATTTGAGTCATTTAACATTCCTTTGGATGATAATGCAGGTACAATCGAAAAGGACATGACGACGTTGCATCTGAATGACGATGGCCATATCTTTCCGAGGACTACGTTTGAATCCACATCCGAGCCTACTGCGACTGTAGATAGATCTCCAGAAGTTGCTGATCAAGAGGCACCTACCACTGAGAATCAGACTCAAGCATCAAGTTCCAACTCTGAGGAAAACGTCCATGAGGAGGAAAATGTAGAAGCTGAGCCTGTTCCCCCATTAGGTGAAATAGGATCTAACTTAGGAGATAATCTAAGGGTTGATGATATAGAGACCTCTAGGATTAACAAGAACCATCCATTAGAAAGCATCATAGGAAATCCTAACGAGGGTGTGAGGACTAGGAGTAGTGTAAATAACAACACAGTGTTGTTGTCGATGATAAACGACTCCGAGGCATATCACACATGTCTCTATTCATGTTTCATATCGCAAGTAGAGCCTAAGAATGTGCAAATGGCACTTAAGGATAACTCCTGGGTTGAAGCGATGCAGGAAGAACTTTCGCAATTTAGGAAACTAGAAGTGTGGGAGTTAGTTCCATTACCTCGAGGGGAAGTTGCCATAGGAACCAAATGGGTTTTTAAGTGCAAGAGAGACGATCGGGGTATAGTCACGCGCAACAAGGCTAGATTAGTTGTAAAGGGTTTCAACCAAGAGGAGGGAATCGATTACAACGAGGTTTTTGCACCAGTAGCAAGGCTGGAAGCCATTAGGTTGTTTCTAGCTTTTGCCTCCTTTAAAGGCTTTAAGGTATATCAAATAGATGTTAAGAGTGCTTTTCTGTATGAGAAAGTGAAGGAGTTGGTGTATGTGGAACAACCGCCCGGATTTACAGATCCAAAATATCCTGATAGAGTGTATCGTTTAGATAAGGCTCTATACGGATTGCATCAGGCACCTAGGGCATGGTATGAGACTCTATCCAACCATCTGTTAGAGAACGGATTTGAAAGGGGTAGGATAGATAGTACTCTCTTTGTTAAGAGGAAGGGAGATCACTTTATCTTGGTACAAGTGTACGTCGATGATATCATCTTTGGATCATCAGACGAACAGATGTGCAAAGATTTCGAGAAGGTGATGAAGTCTAAGTTCGAGATGAGTGCTATGGGAGAGTTAAATTTCTTTTTAGGGTTACAAGTTGACCAAAAGAAGGAAGGGATGTTTATCCATCAGACTAAATATGTCTATGACATATTAGAGCGTTTTGGGATGGAAGGAACAAAGTTGACTGCTCATTTCAGCACGCCGATTCAAGTGAATCATAATCTCGGGCCGGGTACTGAAAGTGATACCGATGTGGATCCGACATTATATCGGGCCATGATTGGATCACTTATGTATTTAACTGCTTCAAGACCTGACATTATGTTTGTTGTGTGTATTTGTGCTAGGTTTCAAGCGAATCCGAAGGAGATGCATATGAAAGCTGTGAAGCGGATTCTACGATACCTCAAGTCAAAACCGAAGCTGGGACTTTGGTATCACGCGGAGGGAGATCTAGAGTTGGAGGCGTTCACGGATTCTGACTACGGAGGATGCAGCTTGACGCGCAAATAAACAACTGGAGGTTGTCAGTTCCTAGGAGGGAGATTAGTATCCTGGCAATGCAAGAAACAGACATCGGTAGCCGTGTCAACGTGCGAGGCCGAGTATGTTGCTGCTGGTAGTTGCTGCTCACAGGTTCTGTGGATACAACAACAATTGCGGGATTACGGTTTGGCTTACACTCAAACTCCAATTAGGATAGACAATCAATCTACAATTGCTATAACTAACAATCCAGTTAAACACAGTAAAACAAAGCACATAGACATTAGGCATCATTTTATTCGCGATTGTGCTGAAAAGAACTTAATAAAATTGGTAAAAGTGGCAACAGAAGATAATAATGCAGATTTATTTACCAAAGCATTTGATAAATCACGGTTTAATTATTTAATTCAACTGAATGGAATGCGCAACCCAGAGTAATTTGACCTTAGTAGTAGTAGTTTATTTTCTTTTCTAGTCGTAGTTTTTCTTTCTTTACAGTAGTCTGCTAATTTAGGAAAGTTTCTATTTTTAGTAAGTTTCTATTTTTAGTAAGTTAGTAGGTTATCTTATTTCTTATAAAAAAACAAAAGAAAAAAGAGAGAAAATCATAAAAATACAAAAAAAGAGAATATCAGAAAATGAGTTAAGTCTTAGATATATAGGTTCAAAGTGACGAAAATTAGCACAATCATTACAAACTCTAAGTGTTTAGGCTTTCACACATAATGCAACTAAATTCTAAGTGTTATACTTTATTAAGTTTGATGTGTTGGTAGGCATAATACATATAGGGAATCTCAAGGCTAATAAAATATTCTAGAAAAAGTCAAGTGTGTCACTAACTTAGATGTACGACCAATCGGTCTTAATTTTTATGTACAAGACATACAAACTTTGAGTCTAAATGAGGTATGCAAACTTTCTGGGGATGTATAGCATCATCAAATACATCTTAAAATGGAAAGAATAGAAAAATCATACAAAATTGAGAGTCGAAAACATGTAACTCTGTTGTACGTAAGTACAGACCTGTTGCCTCTGTTTAGATTCGGGTTAGCAGACATGTCGCTTTGTTGTACGTCAGTACAGACCTGTCACCGCTGTCTCGCTAACTTTAAGAATAAACCTTAAGTCAAACTAAGACACTTTGTTGTATGAAAATACAGACCTGTGTCCGATGTTTGTCTTTTAGAGAAAGTTTGCAAATACCAACAAGTTAGAATCTTTGTCTGTGTGCCTTGATCATAAGTCTATGTCTGAATCACGTAAGATAATTTCCTGATAAATAAAAATGCCAAGGGATATTCCGAAATGTAGAATGTTTAAAAGGGTAAAATACCAACAATCGGCTAAATAGGTATGTCACGACAAACAATCAAAGGAATCAAAAATTCCTAAGTGTGAAAGTTTAAGTACTAAAAGTGCGTATCAGACATCGCTATCTGATTGAACCTTTCTTAGACTATACTCATCAAAAAGTTTGTTTAGTATTTAGCTTAGTTTGTAAATTTTATAAGTATAGCTTAAGCCTAGATTAAATTTTTGGTCAAAATTTTATTTTATTTTATTTTATTTTACCTTAGTTTATTTTATTTTATTTCATTTTATTTTACTTTAGTTCAATTTTTACTTAGGTAAAAGGTCAAAAATTACTGAAGGTGCATTCAAAGTTGGATAAAATAAACATTGCGTGAAATATCGTGTGCTTAGGGTAAAAGAGTTTGCATAGTTTATCTTGTTACACAATACCGTAGAAAAAGGTTGAAAAAGTTGAAGTTATTTCAAAAATTTTCGAAATTTTTCTAAGTGTTTGGTGTTTTCGAGTTTAGGACAGACTCGAATTGGGATAGCTTCAAATCTGTCAGTAGATTCGAGTCTGGGCTTAGACTCGAAGGTTGGTAGTATATATAGGTCAACAGTGAAGTCATTTAATACTTACTGTTGTCGAATCTACTTCCTCGAATCTAATCCAGCGATTTCGAATCTGTTCTCGAGTCTATCGTTTCTCTCATACACGACAATTTGTCGAGATTATTGCTAAAGTGTTCGATTCTACTCCTGTATCTAGGTATAATCAACTTGATTGTACAAGATTCATGTAGTTTTATACACCTTTGTAGGCAAAATCATCGAGTTTTGAAGGTTTAAGGGTCGAAATAGGGTTTTTACAAAATTACCAAGTTTGGACCGATAAATAGTCAAATTAAAGGCACATATCTGTGATTAGAACCTAGTTGAACTAATGTATGTGATTTGCTAAGTTCAAAATGGTTAAAATCTTGGGTTTTTGTTGCAATATTGGCCGACGGGGGTTCGAATCTGTTCCTGAGGGTTCTCGAATCTGTCATTAGATTCGAGATGCCCAGGACTTTCGAATCTGTCATCAAACTCGAAAAGGGACTCATTCGAATCTGTTACATTCGAATCTGTCTTTTTTTTGCATTATTTAATTTAAATTTTATTAAACTTGTAGAAATTTAATTGTGTTGGATTTTGTACTTAAACAAGTTCAAAATAAAACAGATTTGAATTTAAACAAGTTTATTGATTTTTAATGAATCTAATAGTGCTCGGTCACACCGACAGTGCTACGAACTCGTATTGCTGGACAACCGCTGGTATTTTCGGCGGATATGCTGCGTCAAGTGTTGCAGTTGGGCACTCAAGAAGAAGAGTCTGGACCGATCGAATTTCCTCTGAGTATAAGGCAAGCGGCCTTTCAGAGAATGGGTTACAGTCTCGATGTGACTAAAGTATCCTATATGAAGAGCGGGTTAATTGGACAGTGGAGGTTTTTGGCACATGTTTTTATGGTGTGCTTTGCGCCAAAGAAAGCAGGGTTTGACTATATAGTTGCGAAGATTCAGTCTGGGATAGTCGCAATGGTTTATAATCGACCATATAGTTTCTCGGAGATGTTTTTCTCAGAATTTGTGCACCAGATCACTGCTCCCGAAAATCAACAATTCTTGTTATATCCGCGGTTTATCATGATGCTTATAAGGCACTTCTTGCCAAATCTGCCGCCGTCAAATGACATTCAAAGCGTTGCTGTTATGGATAAAAGGATTTTCGCTGACTGTTCCTCACACAGAGGAAGGTTAGCAGTTCCAGTTGAGCGTCCATTGTTTGGAGCAATCTTGGATAGAAATTTTGAAGTCCCAGATGTTGCCAACTGGGCAGGGGACGTTGAATTTCAACCGAGACAACCACAACCACAACAACAACAACAACCACAGCCACCGCGTGCTCAAAGGCGTAGACAATGATCATCTGCGAGTCAAACTCAGGCGACCAGGCCTTCTACGAGTCAGAAACCAGACGTGCAGGAAGTCGGGCCCTCAAATGTTCCGAGCGAAGCTGAACAGCTATGCCAAACGCTAAATGAAATCTGGGAGGCAGGTCCTCATGCGAACGAAGATGTAGCTGCAGCGCTAGTAGGTGAATTACTTGAACCACCTGAGGGAGAGGAAGACGTGTTGAGAGATGTTGAAGAATATGTGCCCGAGCAGGCTGATAATGTTTTGTCATCATCTGCAACAGAGTCGGAAGAGATGGAGGAGTTAGAGGTTGAAGCTCCTGAGTCAGTGTCTACAGAACCTAATATTCAGATTGGAACGTATGGATCTAGGTTAGTAGTTAATGAAGAGGCCTCGAGGAGGAGAGTAGCACGAGAATCTGATGATTCGGATTTTGAAGAGGAGGATGTTGCTCCTTTAGTGACGCGGCAACGGGCCAAGCATCATAGATTCATGCAAGCCTCTTCTTCAGCATCCGCAGACCAACCAGAAATTCATCAATCTCAAATCCCTCAATCCCACGAACCTCAAGCCACCATACCACCACCATCACCTCAAGATGAACCATATATTCCATCACCAATCCGTCAATCTCCTATACAATCCATTCCATCTACCTCGACCACCTACGCTGACAACCAAAGGTTTATGCAGCTTAAAGCTCGCGTTGACTTCCAGCAGGTCCAAATCTTAGGCCTAACCAAGGCAATCGGTGAAATCCAGGCGCATAATTCAAATCTTGATAAGGATAATGCCGAGTTGAAAAAGATTGTGGAGAATGTCAGGGAAGAGAACACAGAGTTAAAGTAATTTGTCGCAGATCAGGCCGCAGAGATAAGGGCGATGTGCTCCCTAATCGAGTAGTTAATGAAAAATATACAGGCTCAGGGGGAGACATCGTGCTGTGATCCTGAAGTACAAAGGCCGGGAGATGACGATGAGGAAGATAATCAAGGCAATGATCCCAGCCCTAAAAGTCAGAATAAGACAGTAGATTTTTCTACTGCTCAGACTGCTCAATCTCAGGGGGAGCCTAGTCTAGCTGAAGGAGAAGTAGGAGAAGCAAGTTCATCGAAGCAGCCTACAGATTTTGAAATTAGTGAGATGATCGACGCTCTTATGGATCTTGATGATGATCCGATGGATGTAGGTTTTGATTATGAAGACGAAGAGCTAGAAGAGGGTGAGTTTGTGCCAGAAGAGATAGTTGACTGGGAATCAGGTGACGAAGTATGTGCTGATGAGGATGATGAAGCTGATGAGATAGTCGTACAGCAGAATCCTATCATGGATACATACATGATAGATGGGGATAATATTGTTAACGTAGATGTAGTGAATGCGGCATTGAATGCTCAGCCATCAACAGAAGAACCTGCTAGAGAGCTATCAAATGAAGAGAAACGAAAGTTATTGTTCAGGGCTGAACAGAAAGATTTAGAGCTTAAGAAGACAATGAGAGTGCCAGGGACTGGAAAGCTATCTGATCGCATATTAAGCTGGTTCTTTGATCGAGAACTGCAGCTATTCATAATTAAGAGGAAAGACGGGCTTCAGTACCTGAGGCGAACCTTAAAAGCTTTCAACTCACTGCCAAAGATCGAAATCACAGCGCTGACATGGAAAGATCTGATAAACATTGGCAATGATCCCTACGCGGACGTTATCGCAAGAATCATAAGAAAGGAGGGAAGATCAAGGAAATTTGAGCGACTGAGTCCAAGGGTCGGGAGAAGAGTAGAAGATCCGTCACGTATCGATCCTCTAACTGGACGACCTTGGATGAGGATTCACTATAAACCAGCTAGATGTCTTAGGAAGGTGCCTCTCAAGCCTATGCCACAGAATGTTTTGAAGAATCTGCATTGGTGGTATGCTGACACTGAGACTGGGGAAGCGGTCATGGAAGATTATGAAGAAAACGTTATTCTTAGAGTCTACGACCCCCTTCACCTGGTAAACCTCTCGAAAGATGATCTTCATATTTTGCATGCCTGTAAGATTTCTAGTGATGCACATATGGATAGTGAAGCTAGTAAATATGAAAATGTAGTCAAAGTATGTGTTGAAAAAGGTTTGTATGCTGGTAGTAGTTTGAATCAATAAATAAACAAAGTTCTTAAGTCAAATGTGTGAATTATTAGAAGCTATCGTCAAGGGGGAGTCTGTTGGTACATCCTGTGTGACGACAGCAGTCTAAGTGATCCTACATTATGATTCTAGCAAGTGTTTGTTATATATGCTTATATGTGGTTGATATTTATTAGTGTTTGTATGTTTGAACTTGATGTAAAGTATTACAAGAAGTTCAAACATAAAGTACAAAGATAAATTCAAGCATAAGTTAATAACATAAGTTTCAACACTTAGTTGTTTATGTGAAATGCTAGATTCGAATCATACAAGGCTTGACATTCGAATCTGTGATAGATTCGAATGTAGCCCTAGATTCGAATGAGGCCAGATTCGAGAGTGTCTTTGTGGACAAACTCGAATGGGCCTTGGGCCAGATTCGAGTTTGGCCCATAACAGACTCGAATCAGGGTCTATAATTAGGGATAGACTCGAGATATTATCAGACTTTTTCCAGAATTCGTGAGGAATTAAGCATAAAGCGATCTCGAGTTTATCAGCTTGGTGAGTGTTCTTTTGGAGAGAATCAGTTCGTAGGATCGTTCGTGTGTCGTTCGTTCAGCCTCTGATAGTCTCCGTGTTTCGTAGTTGAGAGTTGTTTCCGTCTACCCGTAAACGAGGATTCCGCACTCGTTGACGGCTCCGCGTCTAGATAGATCTCGTAGTGGTAGACCTTACAGAAGCCAAGGTGACACTGCGTTGTACTTTGGATCGGGAACCCACCCAGACCAAATCAATGACGATGTAATGGACCCGTCAAAACACAAGGATGGCAACTGTGGCCCTGCAGCACAAATTGCTCCACCATCACCACCACATATTCCATCCTACACCCTACTCAGAGACCACCCCAATGGGCCATTGAAGAAGTTCACTCCTAGGAAAAGGGTGTGACTGGCACAACGGGAGTCTATCCCGATACCTGCCCATCAGCCAAGCCCACCACAGTAACGACGGGCAACCATAAGACAGTGGGGATGGATGTCTCTCACTCTCCAAGAGTGGGTAAAGAAGGAAGGGATCCAAAGCCAGTTTGAAGTTGGAACACCACCTTCCTCACAAGTGCCGACACTTACCCAGAAACCAACGTAACAAACGATGCCTCTGTTGGTGGCAAGGTTCGCCAGACACGACCCCCAATTTCAACAAAATCCACAAAGAGCTCGATGAGATCTTTGTAAGGATTAAGCAGGAGACAATATAAACCAACAATAAACCTTAGGCCAACCAGAATACCCAGACAATTCAATAAGACGGAATCGACGAATTGTGGCAGCGCCTAGCAGAGCACAAAGCCCGCAGTGCAGAACTAACTCAACGACTTAACGCTTTGGAGTACGAGGAAACCCCGGAGGCATCTGATACTTAGTACCTTTCTACCATTTTATAGTATTTCTCTAAGTTTACTATCTGATGTATCTTTAGGTATGTAAGGCTTGAAAATTTATCGGAAAATCCCGACCATATCATGTATAAAGATTAGGTATCAAGCACTTTAATGAAGAATTAAGTTATCTATAAATCTGTGTACGATAATATGTAGCTATGACTATCTGCCTAAGAAATTTCAAACCCATAGACTTATCCTCTTACCCCATTAGATACCACTCATGCATTTATATTATTTGATATCGGTGCCGATAGGAGCTTTATATCCACTAAGTTTAGTAAGCAGATAAATGCCATTCTTACACCATTAAGTGACACTTATGCTATTGAGGTTGATGACGGTAAGATGCTTAAGACAAATAATATAAGTCGAGGATGCTCCTTAGAATTAGTAGGCCGACTCTTTGAAAATGACTTGATGCCCGTCAAACTGGGAAGTTTTGATGTGGTCATAGGCATGGATTGACTATCAAAAAATCGTGCGGAAATAGTGTGCAATAAGAAGACGGTTCATATCCCTTTAGCCAATAAGAAGGTCCTTACTGCCCAAGGCAAAACAAGAAATACCAGAGTAAGCATCATCCCTAGCATTAAGACCTTGAAGTGTTGATAGAGAAGGAGCCAAGGGAAAAGCGGCTCGAAAATATTCTTATTATTTGTGATTACCCCAAAGGTTATCCAGAACACTTACCTGAACTCCCAACATCGAGGCAAGTCGAATGTAAAAATTCAGCCTAATCTCTGGTGCTGCACCAGTGGCTCGAGCACCATACCGATTAGCCCCATCAGTAGTGTGGGAATCGTCCAACCAACTGTTGGAGCTATCAGATAAAGGGTTTATCAAACCGAGTTCCTCGCTTTGGAAGAGCTCTAGTTTTGTTCATAAAGAAGAAGGATGAAACCTTCAGAAGGTGCATCAATTACTGAGAGCTAAACAAACTAAAAGAACCGATACCCGCTCACAAGGATCAATGAATTGTTTGACCAAACTCCAGGAATTAAGCTTCTATTCAAAGATCGACCTAAGGTCTGGTTATCATCAGGTTAGAGTTCTCAAGAAAGATATTCCAAAAACAGCCTTCAGGTACGGTCATCATAAATTCCTATTAATGCCATTTGGATTAACCAGTTCCCCAATGGTATTCATGGATCTCATAAATCAGGTGTGCAAACCTTATCTAGACAAATCTGTGATTATATTCATGAATGACATCTTAATCTACTCATGAAACAAGGAGGAGCACGAGCAAACATTTAAGACTAATTCTAGAGTTGTTGAAGAAAGAACAACTATATGTCAAGCATTCTAAGTTTGACTTTTGGCTAATTAGATGAAATTTCTCGGTCACGTGATCAATAGTAAAGGAATCCAAGTCGACCCCGCAACAATCAAGGCTATCAGGGTTTGGTCAACTCTTAGAATCCCCATAGAGATACGACAGTCCTTAAGACTTGCCACTTACTATAGGCAATTATTAAATTTCCCGAAGATCATCGGATCTCTAAACAAAACTAACCTGAAAAGACATTAAGTATGATTGGGGCGAGGATCAGGAGACATAATAACAGTTATTAAAGAACAATCTGTGCAGCGCGCTTATTTTATCCAAGAAAATCAAGAAATTTGTAGATTACTGTGACGCTTCACACAATGGGTTGATATAGAAAGATAGGGTCATAGCTTATACTTTATGAAAACTTAAGGTTCACTAGGTGAATTACACAACGCATGATCTAGATCTTGGAGCAATTGTTTTTATCCTTAAGACATGGAGACATTAGTTATATGGTAAGAAGTGTACTACAGACCATAAGAGCCTCCAACACATCTTGAACCAGAAAAGACTCAAATATGAGGTAACATCGTTGATGGATCTAACAAGTGATTGCAACTGTGAAGTGTCACACCCCGTTACCACGGTTGGCAACGTAGCGTGACGTCACGGAAGCATAACCATAAATATAACGAACGACCACTATATGGACATTTTCAAAAATGCATCGATAAAACTTTAAGATATAGGAATGTTTTACATAGTCTGATATGAGGAAAAGTAGTTCGCACGGTACAGAGATTTGAATACATAATTAAAGTAATCAAAATAATGCAACTAAATCTCCGGTCGTTTTGAAAATGCATGCGACTCCTTAAGTGCGGAAGCTTGAAAAATACTTCTGATGTGGCACGCTTGCCTTTATTCCCTAAAAATACACGCTAAAATACGTCAACAAAATTGTTGGTGAGCTCATAGGTTTACACATAAATCTGACTTGTATGGACAACAACAGTTGAGTTTGAATTTATAAAATTATAAATTCCATGTTATTATGTATTACATATAAACCATCATGCAACCGAAGCTTAATTAAATGAGTTTGTCCTGTGCAAGATTCCCATATGTAATACCGTGTGTTAGATATATATGCACCCGCTGTTAGTCGAGCTGAACTAACCCGAATGGGGGACATGACTCCCGATAGATCTATCCACAACATATGCGTGCTTACAAATAAATGCAATTAACGGTTCATGATTTAAGGGCTGACGGAACCACATGTGTATTACGTAATAGAAATGAAGTTGTTTTTGTGTCCATATGAAAACGTAGCTTGTACTTCACCCCAAAACATAACAGTGTAAAAATAGGGGCTATGAAGACTCACCGGGAGTGCGATGGCAAATACGAGCAAAAAAATGCAAATTTGCGTTGTTTGATGGATGAAGAAGCCGGATGTGCTTAATCGAGTCCTAAATGATAATAGGGAATTAATATCTCTATTATATGATAATATGTATATTTATAGATTTTTATGTCTTAAATCACCCAACATTACAAGTTTATAAATAAAACCCACTTAAAACGACAAGTTTATATTTTTCTCCCAACATTACAAGTTATGAATTAGTTATGATTTTTCAAAGTCTATGTAAATTTTCTGCAGAAAATCCGTAGTTTATAAATTTGAAATAACTAGTGATTCTTGTTGTTTTTTTTAAAGACTACTTGTATAAAAGTTATAAAACACATATATATCACTTGTTTTCATAATATTTACACTTATATGATGTGTTTATATAATTATAAAACATTTGAAGAAAACAACTTAAAAATAAAAATTAGAGATTTATAAACTTGAGTTTTTATGAAACTTGTTGTTGTTGGTGATTATATATATTATGCAAGACTTATATAAACATAAATATAAGATGAAATAAGTTAGTATTTACTTACTTTGGGATATTAAGAAGATGAAAACAAGTGGGATTTGAAACTCTTGAAAGATTGCACCAAAACTTCCTTGAATTCTTGAAGAACAAAAGAAGATTTTTAAGTGTTGTGTGTGTGCTCTTGGGGCCGGTTTTTAGAGGAGAAAAGAAGAGAGTTTTTGGCTTGAAAGTGTGGAAATGAATGAATGAGAGGTCCTCTATTTACTGATGAAGAAGGTGGTCTTGCAATCATGAAAGATATGGGAGATGGAGGTTGTGTGCAAGTTTGCACAAGCATGGGTAAAAAGTTGATGTAGATGGTGCGAGGTTGATGAAATAAAATATTGGGGTTGTGTACCTCCTACGGTGGCTGGCCATAGGAGGGTAATAATGGTTTTTTTTGTATAAATGTATTTCAAAGTGTATTCTTGTATTTCTCTTTTTATGTAAATTCATAAATACTTATTAATGCATTAGTTTAATGAATTGTTTTAGTCTTGCATAATTAATATTAAGTAATTGTATTTGTGTATGATTAGTGTCACTAATCATAATTTAATTATGTACTTAGTTGAATTAATCCCTCATATCGTAAATCGATCGGATTAATTGATTTCCCGATTCATCGCACCGATGAATTTGATTCTAATTTAGTTAAATTTTCTTCATGAACCTTCACTTTGATTAATTTCTAATGACCACTGATTAGGTTATAATTGGCTATTAAATATTGATTAGATCGTAGTTTCTAACCTGATTTAATGCCGGATGTTACAGTCTCTCCCTGTTAAGGGAATTTTGTCCCGAAATTAGCTCGTGTTCTCCACTGCTTGAGTATTTGAGAACAGATGAAGGTATTTTTCCCGGAACTGATCTTTACGTTCCCACGTAAACTCAGGACCTCGCTTAGAGTTCCATCTAACTTTTGTTATCTGGATCCGGCTGTGCTTTAGTTTCTTGACTTCTCGGTCCATTATTTCCACGGGTTTTTTTAACGAAGTTCAACTTATCATCTAACTCTAGCTCGTCCATGGGTATGACGAGTGTTTCATTAGCCAGACACTTCTTAAGGTTGGATACATGGAAGGTATTATGAACATTACTAAGCTCTGGGTGCAGATCGAGTCGGTAGGCTACCGGACCAATTCTTTTGGTGATCTTCAATGGTCTGATATAACGAGGATTGAGTTTTCCTCGTTTTCCAAAACGGATTACGCCTTTCCAAGGCGAGACTTTCAACATTACTTGATGTCCCTCTTGAAATTCCAAATCATTCCTTCGAACATTTGCATAGCTTTTCTATCGATCCTGTGCGATCTTTAATCGGTTCTGAATCTGGGCTATCTTTTCTGTAGTCTCCTGGATGATCTATGGTCCAGTAATCTGGCTATCTCCTACCTCAGCCCAACAAAGTGGTGATCGAAACTTTCTCCCATAGAGTGCCTCGAATGGAGCGGTCTTAATACTCGAGTGATAGCTATTGGAAAACTCAACTAATGGCAGGTGCCTGTCCCAACTTTTGCCAAAGTTGATAACACATGCCCTTAGCGTGTCTTCCAAGGTCTGAATCGTCCTTTCACTCTGACCATCCGTCTACGGGTGATAGGCTGTGCTCATATCTAGGCGTGTACCCAATGCCTCTTGCAATGATTGCCAAAATCTTGACGTGAATCGGCTGTCCCTTTCTGATATAATTGATACAGGTACTCCATGCCTTGAGACAACTTCTTTAAGATAGATTCGTGTTAACTTATCAATCTTATCTGTCTCCTTGATTGGTAAGAAGTGTGCGGTCTTTGTAAGTCGATCCACAATCACCCAAATGGTGTCAAAACCTCCAGAAGTCTTTCGCAACTTGGTGATGAAGTCCATGGTGATATTCTCCCACTTCCACTGGGGTATTTCTCGTTGAACTAACAATCCTGATGGTTTCTGGTGCTCAGCCTTAACTTTCAAACACGTTAAGCACTTGCTGATCCATTGTGTGAGGCATCACAGTAGACCATAAAGTTTTCTGTCCCTTCAGGTAAGGACAGAATTGGTGCACTACACAATTTTTCCTTTAACTGTTGAAACACCTTTTCCTGCTCTTCACCCCAGCTATACTTCACATCTTTCCGAGTCAGCTCCGTTAGGGAACCCGCTATCTTTGAGAAGTTTTCAATAAGTCGCCTGTAATAACCGGCAAGTCCTAGAAATTGGCGGATTTCTGTGGGAGTTCTAGGAGTTGCCCAGTTCTTTATGGCCTCGATTTTGGATGGGTCAACTTGGATTCCCTGGCTGTTGATCACATGCCCAAGGAATTTAACTTCTCACAACCAAAATTCACACTTTGAAAATCTGGCGTATAACTGTTGCTTTTCTAACAACTCCAAGATCAGCTTGAGATGTTGTTCGTGTTCTTCTTGGCTTCGGGAGTAGATGAGAATGTCGTCTATGAACACTATCACAAATTTGTCCAGATATGGTTTACACACACGATTCATAAGATCCATGAATATAGCTGGTGCGTTGGTTAACCCAAATGGCATCACTTGAAATTCGTAATGTCCATAATGCGTTCTGAAGGCCGTCTTTGAAGTATCTTCCTCCCGAACCTTGACTTGATGATACCCGGAGCGCAAGTCAATCTTAGAGTAAAAGCTAGATCCCTGTAGTTGGTCAAATAGGTCATCAATTCTGGGAAGGGGGTAGTTCTTTACCATTAATTTATTTAGCTCTCGGTAGTCGATGCACATTCTGAAGGATCCGTCCTTCTTCTTGACAAACAAGATCGGAGCTCCCCAATGTGAGGAACTTGGTCGAATGAATCCCTTATCCATCAACTCTTGTAGTTGATTGGATAACTCTTGCATTTCAGAAGGAGCGAGTCTGTATGGGGCTCTTGCGACCGGTGCAGCTCCCGACACCAAGTCGATTTGGAACTCCACTTGCCTAGTTGGCGGAAGCCCATGCAAATCTTCCGGAAAGACCTTCGGATAGTTACAAACCACTGGAATATCCTTGAGTTGTTTCTCCTTCGACTCTTTTTCTGCAATCTCGACTAATACTGCATGGCAACCTTTTCTAAGGCACTTTAATGTCCTTATGCAGGATATGACATTCAGCTGACGGTTCTTTCTTTCCCCTTGGACTGTTAGGACCTTCTTCTTGTGGAGTGGTATCCATACCACTTTCTTACCGCACAAAATCTCGGCATGATTGTGTGACAACCAATCCATACCAACTACCACATCAAAGCTTCCGAGTTCTATAGGCATCAAGTCTATCTTAAATGGATGATCTGCCAATTTTAGTGTGCACTCCTTAATTATACTATTTGCTTCAATCAACTTTCCGTCCGCTAATTCTATGGCATAAGCATTTTCTAATGGGGAAAGAGTGGCATTCAGTTTTTCACTAAACTTAGCATATATAAAGCTCTTATCAGCCCCAGTATCAAAGAGTACGTAAGCGTAAATGTTATTTAAAAGAAACGTACCTGATACCACATGGGGATCCTGACGAGCGTCACCTGCTCCTAACACAAAAGCTGTCCCCTGAGCTCCTCTACCATTTTTCAACATTGGGCACTCACTCTTGAAGTGCCCTGCAGCTCCACACTCATAGCAGCTCCTCTGGTTGCCGCCGTAGTTACCCGGGGTACCAAATCTACAGTCTTTGGTCAAATGACCCAGACGCTTGCACTTTCCACAAGGGGTTGGGCAGGGACCTTTGTTGTGATGGTAGGTGCATTGGGTGCAGAAAGGCTTTGTGCATGTGTAGCCTTTCCTTGTCTCGACTCCAACTATGTAAGCCTTGATGGTTTCAGGCTTCTTGGAAGGTGAACCCAAACCTTTCCCCGATTTATCTTCCCACTTCCTCTTGTTCTCCCCAGTTTTGGCCTCGTTCCTTCGGGCCACTTGGTCCATAAGGTTGTTGGCCATTCTGATGGCGTCCTGAATGGTGGTTGGGTTGGAGGCAGTGACATTGCCTTGGATTTGAGGGGCGAGTCCCCAGATGTAGCGCTCAATCTTCTTGTACTCGGGGGTCACCATCTGTGGGCACAGGATGCTCAGCTCGTGGAATTGGTTAGTATACCCTTTAATGTCCGTCCCTTTCATTGCTAGATTCCAGAACTCCGATTCCATTTTCTAGAGTTTGTTTCTCGAACAGTACTCGTCCGTCATCATTTGCTTCAACACGGACCAGGCGAGTTGATAGGCTTCATTGATTCCTACAGACTGGACGTAGGAATTCCACCATGTCAGTACGCTATCCTATAGAGTGTGGGTGGCAAACTTCATCTTGTCTCCTTCAATACATCCGCTAACACGAAAAACAGACTCCAATTTCTCAAACCATCATACCAATCCGACGGCTCCCTCAGTTCCGTTAAAGTATCGGGGCTTGCAACTCAAGAATACTTTGATTCCACACCCTTTCTGGGTTGAATCAGATCCTCCTGTGGTGCGACTAGCACCTCCATCACCGTTTGCAGTGCTGTTCCTGTTGGTTTCATAGGTGGCTATAGCTGCTGCCACTCGTTGTGCGACCAGTTGCTCGATATCAGCGGTGTTCATAGCTTTCCTTGACGACATTATCTTAAAGTTTAAAGAAAAGAGCATAGTGTAAGAAGTTGAGTCTTAAAGATTTAAATCTTTCTTAAGGTACAGTGCTATAATCATCAAACACAGATTCATAAATAACTTGCAATTTTCATTAATCATTCATAACTTTCTTACATTGGGGCGGGTTATTACCTGAAAATTTTTAGTCCTACACTATTACATAATAATTTCCTAACATTACAAAGATAGAGAAGGGATACTAGGTGCGGGAGTGATCGGGGGTCTCTCCCTTTTCCAAAGCATTGAGGCGCTGAGTCAGCTCCTCATTATGAGCATCGCTCACGGCTAATCGTTGCCGAAGCTCATCTAGGCTGTCCTGCTCGATGGCGAGGGCGTGCTGGTTAGCCTAGTACAAGTTTGAGTTCTGTAACTCCTCCCGCTCTTAACGAGCGGTCATTTCTCCGATATCTTGGTTAAGTAACCGAAGTTGAAGATCGTGCCTTGAAGACCTTGCTACCAAGAGTGGTATGGTCTATTCGGCAGGTTCTTGGGTGAGCGGTGGGATCGGTGCGGAGGATGGTCCTCTGACCTCAAAGTGGGAGGGGATTTCCTCCTTCCGCCTCCATTCTTGGAGGGTCTCGGGCATCCAGCCCCAACGTCATGCATCCGCCCGTCGCTGTTGCGGCGGGTTTGGCTGTGGTGCCGTACCGGGATAGTCTCCCGTCTTGGCATAAATAGCCGTTTACGGGCTGTAAACTTCATCAGTGGCCTTTTGGGGTGAGGGCTGTAGGTGCGGTGTGATGCTGCGGATGGGTGGTAGGGGATGTAAGAGGGAACCACCGGTGATGGTGGGGTCCTCTTCGGATGGCTCTCCCCACCCGCTAGAGGATTTGTCAACCTCCATCGGCTCTGCTTCTTCCTCTGATCCCTTAGCTTCGAAGGGGTTTTCTTCCTCCGATTCTTCATCTTCGGAAGGGTCCTCTTCCTCAGATGGGTCTTCGTCGACAAACACCCCCGGATTATACCGGCTGGTGGGGGTATGCTCTTCCTCCGAATCTGATAGTACGATCACAACACGGCTTGACATGATGCTGTCATCAAGTCCCATATTAAGTTAATTATAAAAATGTCATTGAAAATCAGTAAAAATCTAAAATGTAGTTATATTCTAGGATACTAATGCAACCAAGTTCACTATAACTATGGCTCTGATACCAGTCTGTCACACCCCGTTACCCCGGTTGGCAACGAAGCGTGACGTCGCGGAAGCATAACCATAATTTATAATGAACGACCACTATATGGGTGTTTTCTAAAATGCATCGATAAAACTTTAAGATATAGGAATGTTTTACATAGTCTGATATGAGGAAAAGTAGTTCGCACGGTACAGAGATTTAAATACATATTTAAAGTAATCAAAATAATGCAACTAAATCTCCGGTCGTTTTGAAAATGCATGCGACTCCTTAAGTGCGGAAGCTTGAAAAATACTTCTGATGTGGCACACTTGCCTTAATTCCCTAAAAATACACGCTAAAATACGTCAACAAAATTGAGCTCATAAGTTTACACATAAATCTGACTTGTATGGACAACAACAGTTGAGTTTGAATTTATAAAATCATAAATTCTATGTTATGTATTACATATAAACCATCATGCAACCGAAGCTTAATTAAATGAGTTTGTCCTGTGCAATATTCCCATACGTAATACCGTGTGTTAAATATATATGCACCCGCTGTTAGTCGAGCTGAACTAACCCGAATGGGGGACATGACTCCCGATAGATCTATCCACAATATATTCGCGCTTACAAATAAATGCAATTAACGGTTCATGATTTAAGGGCTGACGGAACCACATTTGTAATACATAATAAAAATGAAGTTGTTTTTGTGTCCATATGAAAACGCAGCATGTATTTCACCCCAAAGCATAACAGTGTAAAAATAAGGGCTATGAAGACTCACCGAGAGTGCGATGGCAAATACGAGCAAAATAAATACAAATTTGCCTTGTTTGATGGGTGATGAAGCCGGATGTGCTTAATCGAGTCCTAAATGATAATAGAGACTTAATATCTCTATTATATGATAGTATGTATATTTATAGATTTTTATGTCTTAAATCACCCAACATTACAAGTTTATAAATAAAATCCACTTAAAACGTCAAGTTTATATTTTTCACCCAACATTACAAGTTATGAATTAGTTATAAAACACATATATATCACTTGTTTTCATAATATTTACACTTATATGATGTGTTTATATAATTATAAGCACATTTGAAGAAAACAACTTAAAAATAAAAACAAGGATTTATAAACATGAGTTTTATGAAAGTTGTTGTTGTTGGTGATTATATATATTATGCAAGACTTATATAAACATAAATATGATATGAAATAAGTTAGTATTTACTTACTTTGGGATATTAAGAAGATGAAAACAAGTGGGAGTTGAAACTCTTGAAAGATTGCACCAAAACTTCCTTGAATTCTTGAAGAACAAAAGAAGATTTTTAAGTGTTGTGTGTGTGTGCTCTTGGGGCCGGATTTGAGAGGAGAAAAGAAGAGAGTTTTTGGCTTGGAAGTGTGGAAATGAATGAATGAGAGGTCCTCTATTTAGAGATGAAGAAGGTGGTCTTGCAATCATGAAAGATATGGGAGATGGAGGTTTTGTGCAAGTTTGCACAAGCAGGGGTAAAAAGTTGATGTAGATGGTGCAAGGTTGATGAAATAAAATATTGGGGTTGTGTACCTCCTACGGTGGCTGGCCATAGGAGGGTAATAATGGTTTTTTTTGTATAAATGTATTTCAAAGTGTATTCTTGTATTTCCCATTTTATGTAAATTCATAAATACTTATTAATGCATTAGTTTAGTGAATTGTTTTAGTCTTGCATAATTAATGTTAAGTAATTGTATTAGTGTATGATTAGTGTCACTAATCATAATTTAATTATGTACTTAGTTGAATTAAACCCTCATATCATAAGTCGATCGGATTAATTGATTTCCCGATTTATCGCACCAATGAATTTGATTCTAATTTAGTTGAATTTCTTCATGAACCTTGTTAATCACTTTGATTAATTTCTAATGACCACTGATTAGGTTATAATTGGCTATTAAATACTGATTAGATCGTAGTTGCTAACCTGGTTTAATGTCGGATGTTACAGTTATCACCTGAGGAAAACTAATGTGGTTGCAAACGCTCAGAGCCGAAAGGAACAAGTTATGTCGTTAAGAGTACCAACCCAGAGTTTTAATCATTCAATCAAACCTTCCTTCGCTAGTTCATAATGCACAAATAGAAGTCGTTAAGGAGGAAAATATGAAAAATGAAGCCCTGCACGGAATGGATACATAGTTTGGAATAAGAATGCTGGCTATGGATGAAGGACACAAATCAAGATATGTCGTTCACCCCGGATCCGATAAAATGTATCATGACCTCAAGAAGCTATACGGGTGGCCTAACATGAAGGATGACATTGCCACATATGTCAACAAATTCCTAACAAACTCCAAAGTTAAGACAAACATAAGAAGCCATTTGAGTAATAGTCGACCGCGTAACAAGATCCGCGCATTCCTACCAATCTAGGAGAACAACAAGATGAATAAGCTAGTCCAAACGTACCTCAAAGAAGTCGTCTCCGGACACGGAGTGCCTCTTATAATCATTTTAGGTATGGATAGCAGATCTACATTTAGGAAATTATTACAGCAAGCTTTGGATACAAACTTGGACATGAGTACCACATATCACCCTTAGACCGGTGATCAGAATAATAGAACGATCCAAACCCTAGAACGTACATTAAGAGCCTGTGTGATGGATACTCAATTGCCTTAGTGGAATTATCGTACTACAATAGCTATCACTCGAGTATTAAAGCTGGTCCGTTTGAGGCCCTCTACGGGTGAAAGTGTCGATCACCGATTTATTGGGAAGAAGTAGAGGATAGCCAAATCACTGGCGCTAAGATCATTCACGAAACTACCGAATGGAAAGTGCAGATACGGAACTGACTAAAAGTTGCCTGCGATTGTCAATAAGTTATGCAGATGTAGGGAGAAAATCCCTTGAGTTCTAATTAGGAGAACGAGTACCGATGAAAGTCTCGCCATGGAAGGGCGTGATACGATTTGGGGAAAAACAAGGATAACTGAATCCTTGTTACCTAGGACAATGCAAGGTCTTAAAAAGAATTGGACTAATAGCTTATCATTTATAGCTACCACCAGAGCTTAGCAGCATGCACAATACCTTCCATGTATTGAATCTGAAGAAGTGTTTGTTAGAGGAGACACTTGTTACCCACTTGGAAGAGATCCAGCTAACTGATAAACTTTGCTTCATCAAAGAGCCGGTTGAAATCATGGACCGTAAGGTCAAAGGATTGAAGCACAGTCGTATACCCATCCTTAAGGTCAGATGGAATTCTAGACATGGACCAAAAAAATTCACTTAAGTATGCAATGGCCAGTTTAAGCAAAGATACTCTCATCTACTCTTAAGTAACAATACCCCTGAGGAAACAGGATAAAATTTCGGGACGAAATTCCCTTAACAGGGGGAGACTGTAACATCTGGCATTAAACCAGGTTAGCAACTACGACCTAATCAGTATTTAATAGCCAATTATAACCTAATCAATGGTCATTAGCAATTAATCAAAGTGATTAACAATGTTCATAAGGAAATTCAACTCAATTAGAATCAAGTTTATCGGTGCGATGAATCGGGAAATCAATTAATCTGATCGATTTACGATATGATGGATTAATTCAACTAAGTACATAATTAAACTATGATTAGTGACGCTAATCATACACTAATACACTTACTTAACACTAATTATGCAAGACTAAAACAATTCACTAAAACAATGCATCCAAAAGTATTTATGAATTTACAAGAAAATGGAAATACAAGAATACATTTCTAAATACTTTTATACAAAAAAATGAAAATACATGGAAATACCATGATGATGGTCGGCCTATATGTGGTACACATATAGAGTTTGACTTCAAATATTTTCTTACAAAAACCATTCTACTTTAAACACCATCATTTTGTTTAAAAGTGCACACAACCTCCATCTTCCATGCCTTTCATAATTGCAAGAACTTTTCTTCATCTATAAATAGAGATCAAACCCATTCATTTTATTCACACCAAAAATCCTTTTCTCTCCTCTCTTGGTCCGGCCACACAACACACACACACACTACACTCAATTTTCTTTCAAGTGTTCTTCATTTGTGCAAGTGTTCTTGGTGAAATCCTTCAAGATCCAACCTTCTTCACACTTGTATTCTTATATTTCATCAAAGTATACTAACTTATTTCATCTTATATTTATGTTTATATAAATCTTGCATAATGTATATAATCACCAACAATAACAAATTTCATAAAAACTCAAGTTTATAAATCACTAGTTTTGTTTTTAAGTTGTTTTCTTCAAATGTGTTTATAAATATATAAACACATCATGAAAGCATAAATATTATGAAAAACAAGATGTATATATATATATATATATATATATATATATATATATATATATATATATATATATATATATATATATATATATATATATATTTATAACTTTTATATAAGTAGTCTTTGGATAAACATCAAGAATCACTAGTTATTTCAAGTTTATGAACTACGGAATTTCGGCAGAAAAGTTGCATCGACTTTGAAAAATCATAAATAATTCATAACTTAACAAAATTTGTTGATTATTGTCTCAAAAGTTAGATATATGTCTTAACTAAAAATCTGGAAGTTTTCATGATTTATTATGGGGTTTAGAACCGCCAGATATTATTTGGGAAACCGAAAGTTTGACAGCTCAAAAATTGCCAACATAGGGATTTTAACGAGCTTTTTCCCCAACCTAAACACCTCGAAAAATGGCCGTTGATAGCTTTAGAAATTCTTTGTATATAGTAGTTTAATGTTCAAGAAAAACAAAGCCTAAATCGGTTTGGAGCTTGGTCAAAAACAGCCTCAAAGTAGGCCGAAAAACCTTCGAAAAGCTGGAAAATTATATATATAAACTTGACGTTTTATGTGAGTTTTATTTATAAACTTGTAAAGTTAGGTGATTTAAAACATAGAAACCATTATACATACATATTATAATATATGGGAGTTATTAAGTCCCTTATATCATTTAGGACTCGGTTATACACATCCGGTTTCATCACCCATCAAACAACGCAAATTTGCATTTTACGCTCGTACTTGCCATCGCACTCACGGTGAGTATTCATAGCCCCTATTTTCACTATCTATTCGGGTGGAAATACATGCACTATTTTCAATTGGACATCAAAACTGTATATTTCTTATATGTATTACATGTGTGGATCCATCAGCCCTCAAATCATGAACCGTTAATTGCATTTATTCGCAAGCGCGAATATATTGTGGATAGATCTATCGGGAGTCATGTCCCCTATCCGGGTTACTCCTAATCGGCTAACGGCGGGATGCATATATATTCGACACACGGTATTACGTATGAGAATATTGCACAGGGCAAACTCATTTAATTAAGCTTCGGTTGCATGATGGTTTATGTAATACATACATGAAATTTATGATTTATAAATTCAACTCATCTGATAATGTCCATACAACTGGTCTTTTCGCATAAACCTATGAGCTCACCAATAATTTTTTGACGTATTTTAGCATGTATTTTCAGGTGATTAAGACATGCACATTTATCAGAAGCATTACAAGGCTTCCGTTCATTTTGGAGTCGCATCATTTTGCATCTTTATTGATTAACTAAATTGTGTATCTAAATCTTTGTATTTTAAGAATTACTTACGCTGTATTTTGGTTATGTAAAACAATTTGTATATTTGAAGTTAAATCAATGTATTTTTAAAAACGTCCATATAATGGTCGTTCATTATGATTATGGTTACGCTTCCGCACTCGTCACGCCTCGTTGCCAACCGGGGTAGCAGGGTGTGACACTAATAAAGTCTCAACTTTAATTTTATAAAACCGAAAACATATTTACATATATTTTATCACAAAAGTCTAAACATTAATAATCAAACACTTTTGATTTATTGATTCGATTTTAACGCATTTAATTCAATCGTTCGAGTTTAACCGTGAATTAAACGACACAACGGTACAAATAATCCATCACCTCGGTTACCACATCACAACCGAGAGGTCATGGGTCTCAACCCATGGCCGAAATCTCTAGGTTTGATTTCGCGAACCGAAACGCTTAATTTTCTGACTTTAATTAATTAAACACTGTTAAACAATCAACCATCAACTAAATAAAATGAACTAAGGTTTCAAAATCTTGAGCTCTGAGGAACTCCAAGGTTGGCCGAGTTCTCCAAGCCAAATCAAAACCTTAAACGTTTTAATTATTGATTTCGATCATTTAAACACTTTTAATTATTAAAAATCAAAACTTTAAGATCGTTGGACATAAATACTCGAATAATACTATCATTATGTTACTTGATGTGGCTCTGATACCACTGTTGGGAATTCGAATCATTTTCATAAAAACATAAACATTAATCACATTAAATGCACAATGGAAGCTTTTTAAAATCACGAATTTCGTATACGAATCATCAAGTATACATAAAATAAGTAAACGAGAAAGCAATAAAAATTCGTACCTTTGCATTCAATTACAAGAATGCACGAATGAGATGCTTTCGGTATCCACCGGTGATGACACGGTCGAGCGGCGCCAGGGATGCAATCAAACACGAAGAACAGGACGAAAAACACACACATAAATGTGTGTTTTGTTTCGGCCGAGAACCACCACACACACACAAACACCTTCAAGTGTGTGTGTGCGCCGATTTTCTCACATTAGGTCACCACCACTTTTCTCTCTCTCTCTCTCTCTCTCTCTATATATATATATATATATATATATATATATATATATATATATATATATATATATATATATATATATATATATATATTTATTGTATATGTATGGCTGTATGTGTCACTTTTATGTGGTGGGCGTATATATATTATATATATATTAATTAAAACTTTAATATATTAATATAATATATATCTTAATAATTATCTTTATTTTTTAAACCTTATATAATTATCTCTATAATTATATTTCTATTAAATAATATTTATCTTTTATATATTATCTAATAATACATAAATAACTAGATAATTATTTATGATTATCTCTATTTATTTGTTTATAATTATCCATCCAATTATCAATTAACTAATGATAATAATAATTCAAACAAATCAATCTTTTATTTAATATTCAATAATAAATAAAAGACTAGATAATTATTTAATTATCATCCAATGACAATTAAATTCCTACAATATCTAATATTGTACTTTTAGTCCCCATACTTTGAGATATAATTAATCACACATTAATTTAATCTCAATGATCATTTCGTGTCATAAACAATATCCAATAACATTTATTCAATAGTTTAATTGCATCTGCTCAGTTGTGCTCATCGGTGTGACCCTCAAGTGTTTTATGAAATCAGTCATGATGCAGTAGTAATGTCATCTTTACACACCATATACTAACAGTTTAAACGTGTTTTGATGTATTTCTGCATAGAATATATGATACTCTACATAAAATACATGATAATGTAAATAGAATACTTTCACTAGTTAATTTGTTAAAAGTAGTGTTTCTGGGTATTTCTACATAGAATACACAATACTCTACATATAATACATGTTAATCTATATAGAATGCGTTCAACAATTTATTTGTCATTATTGTATATAGAATACGTTCAACAATCTATATAGATTAAGTGATACTCTACGCGATAGAATATAGAATACGTGATACTATATTCAACAATCGATACGTTTAACAATCTTGTTGTTTATTCAATCTATATAGATTACGCTGAGGATAGGAATATTTACGTTAAGAGTTGTATGGATACAATCACTGAGGAAAAGAATTCCATGAAGTCTGAAATGTCTGTTCTTTTTAAACGCTTAGAGTCCGTAAACATGGAAAACTTAGACAATCTGGAAAAATACAAAATGATTGAAAAAGAGAGAATAGGTTTGTACTCACGGATAAAAACCCTGGATGATGAATTTCTAAAACGGGGTCAAACTGATCAAACTATTCATCTAAATCAACCCAAAGAGACTAGGTTTTATCATTTCAAACAATGAATTGGTTTTAAAAATCCTAAGTATTTGGAAAAGGTTCAATCAGTTTTACCTATTTTCTATGATATGACATATATGGGTGATGGGTTTAAGTCCTTTTTTTCCAATTATCGGAAGAAGTCTTAACCCAAGAGGATGAGAACCAAATGAAAATAAAGAAAAGGAAAATTTTTTTTAAATATGATGAACTAAATGAGAGTTATCCTTACAGAGTACTCACTTTAGACGAGGACTTCTTATCTAGTTATTAACCAGCTGAAATGAACGTCGAACCTGTCTAACCAATCCCTCATCCTTATGTTCCCACAAAATTTCTTCAACACAAAATAAGTGTTTTAGAAAAGGACTTAAGGACAGCTCGAAAGAAAGCTCTTGATTATCAAGAAGCTCTTCTCAAGAGCGAGGAAAAATTGGCAAGACAAAGTTTTGAACAAAATGTAGAATCAATAATCTACAAAGAAAAGTTTGACATAATTTCAGAAATATTATTTTCTCACTTAAAAGATTCAAAAGTTTCTCATCGTACCAAAGTTCCTCTTGCATCATCTGGAAAAGGTAAAGCCAAGACTGAAGTTCCTTCTGTCATTTTTGAAGGTGAATGCTCAAAATCTTCCAAAGCTGAGGTTTCAAAAAAGACTCAGAGTCAATCTAAGTCTTCCAAGAAACCCACTAACCAAGGAAATTTCTCTAAGGTTAAGTCTTCCAAACGTACAGACTCTTATTGTTTTGTTCCTACAGATCACACAAGAAGAATTCCTAGAATAACACCTCTTGATTTTCAAAGTTTCTTTGTGAAAAAGGAAGTCATGTCTGAATCTTTTGTGAAAATCGATAGTAGTGTTAGTGTGCCTAGAAAGTATGTTGCTAGTAATCCTTTAAAATACTCTTTTTGCAATCTGTTTCAGTTATGTCCAAAAAGTTTTCGTCGTGTTGTTCCTGAAATGACTAAGTGTGTACCTTATCCTCAAAATGGAAACGCCGCCAATCTAGAAAAAAAGTGCATGCCTCATCATTGCCTGACAAATTGGAAAAACCATCGCTAAAGGCTAAGCCTTAGGCATTTCCAAAGTCACCCAAGCCAAAGGTAGTTCCATTACCTAAGGCCATTTCAAAATCGGTTGGACCCGTATACAAATGGATGCCAAAAGGTTCTGCATCTAAACCTGTGTCGAATGTTAAATCTATTCCTACTCTTGTGCTGTTACTTGACGATGGAAATCGAAGATCTAATAAGAAAGGACCCATCTTTCAATGGGTACTAAAAGTGGTTTAATTTTATGCAGATGGCTTTTGATTACTTTAGATCGAAACCCGGACTTCAGTGAAATGGCTTCTACTTACTTCTGAGTAGAACCCGTGCTTCAAAGCAATGGCTTCTGCATCAAGCCAGATCAGAACCCGTTCTTTCATGTTAGATGGTTTCTAAACACCCAGTTTAGAACCCGTGTTTTCGTGACTTCTCTGGAATTTTCCCTATTTTTTATTTGAGTTTCGTTCTTGAAATTCACTCATAACATTTTATTTTTCACTTATACTGTTCTTATTCGCAGGGGGAGTTTCAGATGCGCTCTGAAGATGACATCTTAACAAAAAGTGTGTAAGCATTCGGAATACCTCATGTGCTTAAACTGTTGAGCTTAACTGCTATTTCTTTCAAAATATCATGCTGACTCCGATGATGCCCACTATGTGTAATTAGGCATATATATCGTTCCTATGGTCTAAACTAGAGTCGGAAGACCTACCCAAGGAGCAATCCACTTTAGTTTGTGTGAGTAAGGGTTCTCAGGTCAATTAGTTGAGGAGTGTTAGTTACGACGGGGTGCTAACAGGGTCCAACAGAGATAAAATGTAAATGAGAGGGGTTATCAAAAGGAGATGGGGGTGCATCATTAGCTAAAAGTGAGCCGGAGGGAGTACAGTTGAAAAATGACGAGAGCTGAGGGGTGGGAAAGTATTAAAAGAAAAGATAAATCTTACCAACACCGTGTTAGTCTGCTGGGTTTCCTACATCTGCTACCAAATTCCATGAGTTAGATTAGGTATTCAACAAGACGTCATAGCCCCTGTGACACATGCACCTAACCCCCTAGCTACTCAGCCGTCTCTTAAAAGACTTCTGTTTCAATTCACACGGAGATATATCACATACTCTATTGACATATCATTTGGATATTGTGGATACTGAAACAATGAAGACATCCTATCTGGTCTTCGACTTTAGTTGATGCACTTTGAGTCTAGAGCTTAATGTTGTACACTTCTAGGACACATGGAGTCTACATTCTGCGTGACTATAAACAGCTTGTCTACCGAGACAAAGCCGGAACAAATATGAGTGATTCTTTCATGATAAAGGATTTCACGATGATTATTTGGAGATCCTACCAGTGTTAATGTCATGCCAGTGCTGAACATAGGTCACATAGACTTATTCTATTGTGCAAACAGAACTCCTATGTGGATCTGGATTGTTACTTACAAATGAATTTGTTTCATTTTCTTATATTCAGGTTGCAAAGTCATGATCTTCACTGTAATATCCTTTTGGTCCTGAATATTTTGTAATGAGGGAGAGATTGTTGTTTTTGAAGCCGAGAGAAAGTTTTATGATGTAACTGTTTATATTTTGTTATTGAGGGAGAGAGTTACTGATTGAGTTTGCAACACTAGAGAGATAAGTATTTCTGTGTCTGTAATGTTCTTAAATGTGATATTTTCTTTTTCTGTCTGTAATCATCTGCTTCGACAAAGAAAGAAGATTTGAAGACACATTGAGATTGTTCATTTGAAGGGGAGAGCAGAAGTGATTACATGATGATCATAATTCTCATGATCATCATGAAGGGGAGAATGTTTTAAAAAGAGTTCCAAAGTATGCTGAAGTTCTTAATGGGAGAAAAATCAACTAAATGCAATGGGAGAGCCATCAATCTGAAAGATTTAAGAGGAGAGTCATCTGAAGAAGATTAATCAGATTCACTTCAAAGTTCAAAGATCAAAGTTTAGAGCCAAAGATTTCAGAAGAATACAAGCCTTGATTACAAGAAGGGGGAGATTGTTAGAAACTTTATTCCTTGTAATTCAAGCTTGTGTAATTACGCTTAATTGTAAATATTTAATTATATAGTAAAGGGGAGATTTTTAGCCTTAAAATATGTTTATAATTAAATATAATAAAAGTCTAGGTTTAATTTGCAAATAAGATTAGTTTACTTTGTGGGAAATCTCAATTTCTAGTCTTTAAGGGGAGTGTTTGGACAAACTCCCAAATTAATCTTCGGTAGCCTCCACCTAAGGTTTTGGACAAGCCATAAAGGGAGCCTCCAAAGTAGCCTCCACCTAAGTGTGTGTTTTTGAGAGTGTGAAATTCATAGAGATTGAGTGTCAAAATTCTCTCTTGTAATCTTCATATTTCGAAATACAAATCCTTTGATTATTGTGTTTGAGTGCAAAATATACTGGGAATCAAATCTAACAATACAGAATGTGGTTCGTGTGATCACCTAAAAAATGCAGAGTGCGTACCTGTGAAAACTCACGGGTTTCGGATGTAAATATGCTGTGGAAAAAAATATTCTTTTTAATTTTTTTCTTATTCATTTAGATACAAATAATATAAGGCTATCTGTAAAAAATTACACACATTTTCATAACTTATTTCAACTATTAGAAGAAGTATCTTTTTGAGTTTGTATAGGTACATTCCCATTCTTGTTGAATCTTTTATCATCATAGATTCATTATATGGTCAAGTATATAATACCTTTTAGTTTCCAATGTACTCAACTACTTGTTTAACTTATATGAATATGTTCAACTTATTATTAACGACAATATTATCATTATATAATTAGTATTTAGTTATCAGCTTTGATTCGGAGGCATCACGTTTCATCCCTAACCACCAGTGCGTGGTTTAATATCACGATACCTTTTAATATTTTTAAGATGATAAGTATACTTGATATTACAAGTTTCTTTCAGTAGTATATTATGGAACTGCCAGGCTTAAGGACCTATATGTGATCCTTAAACGATTTCAATTCTTGAGAATTACCCAGAAGAAGATAAGCTCGACTAATGGGATACTCAGGCTTAAGTGCAGATTAGATCCTTCGGCAATCTCCGAAATTTCTCATTTCAGTTACATTAACATTGACTATCATAAACAATTAGCCTCCATTTAAAGTGATACGAAGGTACTCCCTCCTCGGAGATGATATGGCCAATAATTGGACCTATTTAAATTTAGGTTCAACTTTTAGCAGATTGATTGTATTTAAAATATCTGACATTAATTTTAGTAATTATGCCAAGTTATAAATAAGTATATACATACATATATATATATATATATATATATATATATATATATATATATATATATATATATATATATATATATATATATATATATATATATATAGATTTGGGTTCAAATGAGTACCACTAGTTTTGTGGAGTACCGGAGGTACCTCGCTTAAAATCAATTTTTTTGAAATTTTTTTTCATAATCATGTTTAAATTAATAATACAAGACTACTTGCAAAAAATCACACATAAACACACACTAGAACTATGTGAAACGTGTGTGTTCACATGAACTCTGCTGTTGTGAACGTGTGTTCACAACTAAGCATGTTCACATGAATTTTTTCACGTTCACATGACTTTTAAGATGATAAAAATTGTAAATGTATATAATTTTTTACGAATAGCCTTATATTATTTGTATCTAAATGAATATGAAAAAAAAAAATTCAAAAATAAACTTTTTTTCGGAGCAAGTTCACATCTGAAACCCGTGCGTTCACAGGTACTCACGGTACTCTGCATTTTTCAGGTACTCACACGAACCATATTCTATATATATATATATATATATATATATATATATATATATATATATATATATATATATATATATATATATATATATATATATATATAGACACACACACACATGTTTGCATTTAAGCTTATATGGTTTAACTTGAAATTTATATCTAAATATCATATTTAGAAAGTTTTACATAAACTTCTCCTGCGAAGCATTTTCAACATCACACAAGGATGTATATTATATTCAGATTCTATCTCTGAATAAATTAGGATGTTATCGATAAACGATAACTGATTTATCCAACATTGTCGGCATAATTGGTTCATTAGATCCATAGGTGCAACTAGTGCATTCGTGAGTTCAAACGGCGTCACCAATTTATGATGACCACATCAAGTATGAAATGAGGTCCTTGGTACACCTCCTCACGGATCTTTTAGTTGTTAATATTAAATTCGCAGATCAATGTCCATGAAATATGAAGCATCTTGCCGCTGATCAAATGATCATCACTATAAGGCAAAGAATAATTATATTGGACTGTTACTCTGTTTAGTTCACGTTAACCTATGCACCGTTGCAGGTAACGTCCTTCTTTTTAACAATAAGCAGAGCACCCAAAAAGGGGAACTCGGTATAATGAATCCATTATCCCACAGTCTATACCCAACTGTACGATATATAATTTGGGATTCAACTTTTGGAATTCGTTAAATTATTAATAAGTACTAAATCCTTACATAATCCCTTAAATAATTCAGTTATACAAAATGTTATCAAGATTAGTAGAATTCTTCTTGAGTCCCAATTTGGACTATTAGATAGAGTTATTAGGGTGTAATACCTCACATATATCTCATATACGTATGTAACTTCAATATAATTGTATCATGTTAGGCAAAAAAAGGCCCAGTCAAACCAGTTATACATCTTAGGGGGAGATTATTAATCAAACCTGTTTGATGCACCTGAAGGTATAATTTAAGGCCTCTTAATGCCTTATTGAAACCTGAAAAGTGATTTGCAATATAAGTCAAAGCTGCTTACCCTGTTGCATTGGTTTCAACTAAGGCAGATTGTCCAAGTTGTTCTATTCTGTTGAACAGGCTGGACATAAAATGTCCACGCTGCTCTTGTCTGTTGAGCAGCTTGGACAAATTCTAAGTGTTCAATTCTTTATGAACAAAACTTGTTCTTTGTGAACAGGTTATACACTTAATTGAATACGTTTCCATGTCATCATGTAATGTCTTGGACCAATTAATCAGTTTACAAGTCCAAGACAAAGTGGAAAAACAGAAGCTGCTAACACTGCCCAAGCTGTTCTGTTACATGAAGACAAATTGGATATTTGAAATGGATGACAGATCATTTCTTATATCAAAATAACTCTACAAGAAGAGGAAAGGATTAAAGTTGACATTCCTCTTTAAGGTAAAGCAGTCTGCAACAGAGAAAAAAATGAAAAAGATAAAGATTCTGCAATGTAGGGACAAATGTTGTTTTGTCAGAACGTGCAGAAAAGCATTTTTGTCTTTTTGGAAAGACTCTCCACTATCTCTGCATCCAATGAGGAAGGTTCACCAGGATTCTCTGTGAGAGTATAAAAGGAAGCTTCTAAGGAATGTGAGTTAACCAAGAGTGAGATATTCAGAATGTGCAAAGAAGTGTGTTTTCATGCATGCAAAGTCTTCTTAGAATAAAACAGTTGAGTGTGTCCAAGCTGTTCTTGTTCAAGCTGTCTGTCTGTCTTGTAAAATCAGTGAGTCCATCTTTGTGAGTGTATTCATTGTAAATGATCTGAGTGTGTCTTAGATTAGTAGTCTATCTGTTGTATCTTTTATCTCAGCTTGAACTATTCCGCAGTTCAAACTTGTTTGTAATTAACAGTTGTTGATAATATACATACAAACATTGAAAAAGTGTGTTGAAATTTTTAAGTAGCTATATTCACCCCCTCCCCCTCCCCTCTACAAGTTAGAGCAACATACTATGGAAACGTTTTGGGACCTACATATCATTTATGGATTATTTGGATCTTAGGCTATTCATTACTTGTATAATTATCATAAAAGTGTAATTTCATAACTTTTCCCCACAAGGGGCTTTTCTTTTAATATCATAGTCATGGATATGCATTCTACCCTTCTTTATAATTCTTTTTCACGTCCTCAATATACATCGACCTCTAGGTCTTACGACCTATTTTGGTCCTTGTTAAAGATGCATGTATATATATATATATATATATATATATATATATATATATATATATATATATATATATATATGTGTGTGTGTGTGTGTGTGTGTGTGTGTGTGTGTGTGTGTGTATATATATATATATATATATATATATATATATATATATATATATATATATATATATATATATATATATTATATATATATATATATATATATTGTTAGGCACAAAAAGGCCTCAGTCAAACCTGTTCTACATCTGAGGGGGAGATTTATAATCAAACCTGTTGATGCATTTGAAGGTTGAATTTAAGGCCTGTTATATGCCTTATTGAAACCTGAAAATGATTTGCAATATCAGTCTAAAGCTGTTCTATATGTTGCATGTTGCAACTAAGACAGTTTGTCCAAGCTGCTCTGTCTGCTGAACAGGCTGGACATAAACTGTCTACGCTGCTCTACACTGTTAAGCAGCTTGGGCAATTTTAAAGTGTTCTGTTCTTTGTGAACAGAACCTGTTCTTTGTGAACAGGCTAACACTTTATGGAATATGTTTCCAAGTCATCATGTATTGTTTTTGACTACAAGATCAGTTTTCAAAGTCGAAGACAAAGTGGAAAACAGAACTGCTCAGCCTGCCCACGCTGTTCTGTAACATGAAGACAAAAGGTTATTTGAAAAAGGGTGACAGACCTTTTTCTTATATCAAAATAGGCCTTTACAAGGAAGAAAGACGCAAAGTTGACATTCCTAAATTAGTTAAAGGCAATGCAACAGTAGACAAAGTGAAAAGACAAAAGTTCTGCACATGTGAAGACAAGTCTGCTTTTCAGAAAAGTGCAGAAAAGGTTATGTTGTCTTTTCAACAAGACTTCTCCTTT